>JAULBS010025458.1:0-24670 GCA_032355785.1 Symmetromphalus regularis
CAAGGTTATCTATTATTACTGGGTAAATAATATCTGTGATATATTTATGAAGATTACCTATTACTACTGAGTAAGTTTTATCTGATATATTTATCAATGTTATCTATTATTACTGGGTAAGTAATATCTGTGATATATTTATCAAGGTTTTCTATTATTACTGGGTAAGTTATATCTGTGATATATTTATCAAGGTTATCTATTATTACTGGATAAGTAATATCTGTGATATATTTATCAAGGTTATCTATTATTACTGGTTAAGTTATATCTGTGATATATTTATCAAGGTTATCTATTATTACTGGGTAAGTTATATCTGTGATATATTTATCAAGGTTATCTATTACTGGGTAAGTAATATCTGTGATATATTTATCAAGGTTATCTATTATTACTGGGTAAATAATATCTGTGATATATTTATGAAGATTACCTATTACTACTGAGTAAGTTATATCTGATATATTTATCAAGGTTATCTATTATTACTGGGTAAGTTATATCTGTGATATATTTATCAATGTTATCTATTATTAGTGGGTAAGTTATATCGGATATATTTATCAATGTTATCTATTGATGAGGTATTTGCTTATAAATATAGACAAGTCTGTATTTGATGATTGAGAATTTTGTGAATGATAGACAGATTGTGGCATCGTAATCTGGCATCATTTTTCTCTTTGTTTATATTGTGTTAAGAATCAACAATGACCTCACAATATATTTAATACAATGTGTGAACTGACTAGTATTTATATTGTATTGAGAAACAATAATCTCACAGAATATATTTAATGCAATATGTGAACTGACTAGTTGTATTTATATATTATTGAGAAATAATTACCTCACAGAATATATTTAATACAATATGTGGAGTGACTAGTAGTATTTATATTGTATTGAGAAATGACATCCCAGAATATATTTAATACAATATTTGAACTGACTAGTAGTATTTATATTGTATTGAGAAATGACATCACAGAATATATTTAATACAATATGTGGAGTGACTAGTAGTATTTATATTGTATTGAGAAATGACATCACAGAATATATTTAATACAATATGTGAACTGACTAGTAGTGTTTATATTGTATTGAGAAATGACATCACAGAATATATTTAATACAATATGTGAACTGACTAATAGTATTTATATTGTATTGAGAAATGACATCACAGAATATATTTAATACAATATGTGAACTGACTATTTGTATTTATTTTCAGACATGCTGATGGGTCTGTAAAGTTTTGGGATGCATCAGCAGGTATGTTTATTTAGTTTTTACCTTTTACCTTTAATGACACTGTCATGATTATGATGATCTTCTGATGTTTTTCTTCATACTTAGCCCATCCTCAGGTGTCTTTAGTCTGAGAATAGTTCATCAGATGGACAGTTCTTCTTCAGTTTCTGTGTTATCTGGGTCTGAGTGAGGTCTTTAAACTTGCAATGTCAGACAGATTGACTGCATTTCATTGTCTAATATAGAGTTTGTTTTCATTTCAGTGACATTACAAGTTCTTTACAAATTGAAAACTGCCAAAATGTTTGAAAAACCAAAAAAGTCACAAGATGGACAAGATGATGACCCATTTGCCATCCAGATCATCTATCTGTTGCAAGACAGCCGCTTGATGTGTATCGCTGGTGCTACGCATTGCATCTTGTTTCGCTTCAGCAAGCAGGAAGCAAACATTGAAATTGCTGTAAGTTGTTGATTACATCATTATATGTATGTGAGAGCAGATCAGGTATGGTTTGTGGGATCCATTACGTCAGTATGGGCATGATGTTCATACAGTTAATACTTCTTTCTAAAACATAATTTCTCTGTTGCTTGTTTAAAAAATGGTACCTAAAATTAAGATAAATATTATGTAATATTTTTGGTATAATTTTATTTCATTTGGTCAGATAAATTTATGTTGAACAAAAAAAAAAAGGTTAAGCATCCCAATCATGAAATTTTGTTATTAACAACTGCTGTCTTCTTGATTACAAGCAACATATTTCTCACATTTGCTCCTACTTGCCTGCAAATGGAGAGTGCAGTGCACTTATGTGTGCCTTTCATGAGTAATGTTTTTCTTCAATATTTCAGTGTTTGGAGGTGTCTATAGTGTATGAGATTTATGATGAATTAGATTCTCCGGAGTACGAGTACCCTAAACCAAGTTTGGGTGTAGTATCTCAGCAGAGCGGAAGTATGGGGTCCTACTCGAGCAACACATCAGACAGTGCCAAGGTGAGTACTCGGTCAAAAATTCTTTAAATTATAACTGTGTATTTCATGCTGTTTGAATTTAGACATGACTTGCTGTATGCCATTCCCATGTTTGCCTTTATCAAAGTGTTAAGATTGATGCTGTTTATGTTTTCAGCACAGTGACAGCAACACAACATCAGTAAAAGTGAAAACAAAAGGATGGAAGTGGAGTTCAGGTTTCCAGCCAGATTTGGTGTGTATTATGACGTGGGTGGACGGTGAACCAGCGGCCAATATTACTAGTATATCCATCAACTCTACGTATGGATTGTGAGTATATTGATATAATCAAATAAGCTGTCTTGTCACACTAACACAGATGTGCACAGTATTTTATGTGCTGGACTTACTGCTTGAATTAGAATATCAGTATATGTTGTGTCACCAACTGCTAATAGGCATCAGACATCTGATAGTTAATACAAATGCAGCTTCATCTCAAGTGTGGCTCAATATGGTGTAGTAAAACATTTATATAAATTAATCTTCATCTCAAGTGTGGCTCAATATGGTGTAGTAAAACATTTTATTAAATTAATCTTCATCTCAAGTGTGGCTCAATATGGTGTAGTAAAAAGTTCATATAAATTAAACTTCATCTCAAGTGACTATGGTGTAGTAAAATGTTTATATAAATTAAACTTCATCTCAAGTGTAGCTCAATATGGTGTAGTAAAAAGTTTATATAAATTAAACTTCATCACAAATGACTCAATATGGTGTAGTAAAAAGTTTATATAAATTAAACTTCATCTCAAGTGATTCAATATGGTATAGTAAAATGTTTATATAAATTAAACTTCATCTCAAGTGATTCAATATGGTGTAGTAAAAAGTTTATATAAATTAAACTTCATGTCAAGTGACTCAATATGATGTAGTAAAAAGTTTATATAAATTAAACTTCATCTCAAGTGACTCAATATGATGTAGTAAAAAGTTTATACAAATGCAACTTCATCTCAAGTGTGAGCTAATAAGGAATAATAAAAGTTTTTTTTTTTTTTTACAAATGAAAGATCTCTTTATGATATAATTGCAATCTGTGATCAATCTTCGACTGGAGCTGTAGGGTTTTTGTAGAATTAGCAGTCTAGCTCTCATGCGTATCGCTATGTTTAGATCACATCAAAGGGTATCAACTACTCAATATGTTTATTATTGATTAATTCTACTTACGTTACAGCAACTCATAGATTATATCATTCTGTGAAAGGACTTTTTTTCTCATCCCAGTGAGAATGAATTCGTAGATTATATGTTTTAATCCACATGATCTGATAAGTGATCTATTTATAGCTGATATGTTTACATGACATTTCTATTATATGGGAAAACACCAGCATGATACAGATAGTAAACAGATTAAGTGTGTGGGCTTCTTACAAAAGATGTTTTCTGACTCCCAATTCGTGTTGTTTTGAAATGGGCATTACATTTTGAAATCCATTTCTATAATCAGATTACTGTATATACACACAAAAAAATATGTACACTAGGAAAAAGGTTAAATTAGACAGTAACTAAAGAAATGAAAGCAGTGATGCAATCCCTACAAATGTGATCTACAAGAGTAACCTCTGACAATATGAAAACATGAAAACAGACAGCTGTTTTGAGATTAATCGTGATAGTAATGTATACTAACTAGTACTAGTGTAAGGCAGAAGGTGCCTTTTCCAGACGATAATGCAGAATGAATTTTCAAAAGGAAACATTTCATTTAAAATCCAAAGATGACACTTGTATACAAAAGAGTAGCATACAAATCTTGCACATGCCAGGAGGATGGTCTCCAACCTTCATCTGATCAATTCAGTAAGTCAACTGTCGTCTGACAGGGACAGTTACAGCCACTCTTTGAAGTAAAATATCCTGTTCTGCCAATCTGTACATGATGATCATGACAATTACAGTTGCTAGTAACATTGTCATATTGGACTTCATTACCTCTGTGGCTGCTTAACTATTTTCTATATGTATGTTTGTTGTTTTCAAATGTCATTGTATGTTAGTGTAGTAAATATTTGTCAGAAATGGGTATTTTAATAACTTCACGTCTGTCATAAAATTACAGACTGTGAATCTGAATTGTTGGAGGGTTGATATCAATTTCAAGTTCAGGAGGTTTTTTATTTGTTTTCTTTGTATTGTAACATATTTTATCTAATTAACCATTGTTTTTATTTACAGGTTAGCATTTGGCAATGAATCTGGATTAGCAATTATAGACTATGTACAGAAAACTTGTCTCTTAAATCTGGGTACACCAGATTTGTATGGTGAGTTTTCCTATTTTATTTACCACAGTCATTTCAATGCCTAATTATGTATTGATAAACTTCAGCTACTGGTAATGCTGGCAGTTCAGTTATTTAACGTCATCAATCATTCATCAACCACACAAACTGATAGACAGAACATAATTAATGTTGACACCATTATTAGATACACTGGATATTGGTAATAAGTGAAGTGATGGAAAAGTGAGTGTTGGTTATAAAGGAGGTATGATTCTTTTTTTAATAACTACATTAAATTTTATAAGTATGGCACACAAACTACATTTTATACATTTATTTGTAAGATGTTATGCCGGCAACTAAACCTAAAATTATACTGCTTGAGTAGCATATATTTTATGGACATGTGAGGGATGCACCAACTATGATGCTGGTTTTAGATTGCTTTTGTTTTTCATTGTTTAGCTACAAAATTCATGAGGACATATTTTTACACTTCCAACTCAAACTCTTATTTTAGCTAAAATGTCCAACTGTGCATGTTCTGAAATATACAAAAAACCAGCACTATTTTCATTTATGGTAATTTTATCAAAATGTATTTCCATTTAATTATTTTCTGGCCCAACTAGTATGGTGATCTTCATACTAGTAGTCAGTGGTAAGATGTAAATAGGAGGTTGTATTTGGTACCAGATGCAGTATGCTGAATAGAAGTAACTACACCAACAATTGTTTCATGTGTCTAGGACTCGACAAGAGTTAAACATTTTGATGGAATTAGAAAACAGTAAATACTTGACAGATATAAAGCCTTATTATTCTATCATTTATTAATTTTAAATGTCAAAAACATACTTTGAGATATATTTTGATATAATACCTGTTATGACCCTAAAAGTGTGATATCAACCTAAATGCTGATGCTAAAAGTGTGATATCAACCTGAATGCTAATGCTAAAAGTGTGATATCAGCCTGAATGCTGATGCTAAAAGTGTGATATCAGCCTGAATGATGATGCTAAAAGTGTGATATCAGCCTGAATGCTGATGCTAAAAGTGTGATATCAGCCTAAATGCTGATGCTAAAAGTGTGATATCAGCCTGAATGCTGATGCTAAAAGTGTGATATCAGCCTGAATGCTGATGCTAAAAGTGTGATATCAGCCTATATGCTTATGCTAAAAGTTTGATATCAGCCTGAATGCTGATGCTAAAAGTGTGATATCAGCCTGAATGCTGATGCTAAAAGTTTGATATGAGAGGTAGTGGTTGTTGAAACATGATATCAGAATTGCCCAATCAGAAACCTTTTATAATACTGACATGAACCAATTCACTGATATCCACAATGTTAACAATTTCAAATATTTAACATTCAGACAAGTGAATACATAGATATGTGTAAAATGTTATCCTTAGAGAATGCAATGATCAGTTAGTATTCCTGATGAAAGTGCTTTTGTGACATCATTTTAAGCTTTGATATAAATTCAGGTTTATAATGTTACAAGCAATCCTATATTGCCTGGGATTTTGAAAGGGTGGTATCTAGGAGTGAAAAACAGCTTATGTCAGTGTAATCTGTATATAACACTACCTTCTATCTCTAAATAAGAAACTATACTTGCTCGGTGGTGTCATTTCAATATGCTGTGAACACATTGTTCAACAATGTGCAAGCTCCTGTACAACATTAAAATATGTGAAAATTTTGGTTCATGTGCCATACACATATTAGTAGTAATTTTCTGAAATTTTACCTCTTATATAAACAGTGCTGACTTTTCCATCATTTCGCTTAGTACCAACATCCAATGGTCAGTATCACATGAATCACACATGTCATTGACCTGTATAGACAATCACTGTTGAAGTTAATGTAATAACTAATCATTGTATTAATCTGTAAACTGTAGAGGATTATGTGAATTTTGTTATTTTTTCAGGCTCTATGGATCCATACCAAAGAGCTCCTCGGTCGCCGCGGGGCAAGAAGTCTGCGTCTGCTGATGGCTGTCCTCCCAACTCGGAGGAGTGCAAGTCACCAACCACAGACCCTGTAAGATCAATACGTGTTACGCTCATCTTTTTAAATATACTAAAACATGACGTTTTCATTAATTCACTTTCAAACAACAGTGCAGTTTGGTTGGGGGAGGGGGTAAAGGGAGTGATTTACTTTTACCATTCAGTGGTTATTTTTAGATGCCTTTAAAAGATTGGAAATATCGTCTGTCAGTTCATACTAATTTTAATGAGCTACAAGATTAAAATACGACACTATTGTTACAGTTAAATTACACTTATTCTGACAGACCTGCCATGTTTTGAAATAATTAATTCAGAAACTAAACCAACATTTTATATACATCTGCAACAGTGCGGAAACATAAGAGTGTGATAAATGAAAATAAATAGATGGTGCACTGGTGATACAGATTTCTGTTTTATCTAGCCTTGTTTTCTCACATTAGTAGATGTCATTTCAATTTTGGTTTATCATATGCAAAAAATGGAAATAGAGCATAAAAAACACTTTAATCTTTGCATTTTGTGTGATGATTACAGCACTGAAATAGCTGTAAACATTTGTTAAAATTTGATCAGTCTTCGTGCAGAAATAAACATTTGCATAATGTAATTATGACTAAATTGATCATTTGTTTTCTAATTAGTCTATTTGATTTAATATATGATCAACTGGAAATGTGTAATTTTTGTGAGTTTTAATATCCTGATCTTGATTAATCATTTTAGGCTCTGATGGAAGTATAGTAAATAAATAGTTTTACTGACAAAGTCTCTTAAATATTGGCAGGTCTGTTCAGATTTCTTATGATACTTTAATCTTTGCTATGCTTTATTTATATCCTACATATATTTGGTTACATGATAAAGTATATTGTGTAAAACTACATATATTTGGTTACATAATGTAATACATTAACTGTGTGAAATACAATATAATTTTCTTAATGTTAGCTGCTTACTATTCTGATGTTAATATACATGTCACCTTATAAAACATCAGACTTAACAAGAATAATAAATGAGCTGCTGTTTGTTATCAGGTTTATAGTCTGCAGTATAATCTTGATAATAAGTAGTAGCAAGTTTAATATTCTATTTATTACCCCAGAAAGGTTTTATGTTATTTTAAAAATATTTTTAGTGCATGATATTTAGAAAGAGATTATGAGAAAGGTACAGAACACACCTCTAACTTTATTACAGTCTTTTAAAAATAATTAAATTAAAAATTAAAGGAAATGTATTGATAAAAAAAAAATTCAATGATTCTGTAATCACATTCATAGCAGTGAAAATAATTAAATAAAAATTTTGCCTTTGTCAAATAATGTTGATGCACCCGTTACCAGCAATGGTATTGGCTATGTACAGCTAACTGAATAATAGGTAATTGATTTTAAATTATGAACTCTTTAATTTCTATTTTGACCACTGGGGTAATAATATATATTATATGATTATATCACTTCTATCCTTCTGAATATTCTGAATGTTGTTCGCTGTATGTATATCTACTGAGGTTTCAGTGCATTGTTGTTGTCTGCTGGTACATATGTGTCCGACACCACGTGACTACCTTGTCTCAGTGTTGTAGTCTGAACTATGATGTGACTGCATTGTACATACAGAGGTGAACAAGTCTTTCAAGTAGTTTGTCATATTGTTGTGTGATTGCACTGCGCTCACAGTTCCATACAAAACAAATCCCATGTGGTTATGACCAACAACTAAACTATGACGTAACTCCACCAGGTGGTCATACCTTACTGCTTGCAATATATTCTGAGGTCGCGGGTTTCTTAATGAGTTATTACTGTTCTTTCTCTGTAAATATACTGAACATTCAAAATACACTATTGTTAGAATTGTGATTTTACTAAGAAAATATGTTAATTAAAATTAATTATGAATAGTGAAGAATTGGTATCTTTTTGCACCATTGTTTTCAAAGTGCATGAGCAGCTCAAAGTTTACTGTTGACCCAGGAAATGTGCACTATGCATGTCCAAAACAAAGGAAGTGCATGTGCATGGTTTTACTTAAGGAAGAGTAAAGAACAATGTTGATATATAAAGAAAAGTGATGAAGAGTATTACCATGCTGTACGCTTGTTGGATAATACCATTATTCTTTAACTGGCCATTCATTTTCAACATAAATAAATCTGACGAAAGTGGCACAGAACTATACAAACTATACAATTCATTTTAAGTATGATCACAAATGTCACCTATCCATCCGAAGAGGAGGACCTGATGATAACAGTGTTATGAGATACAACCCCACAAGTTCATGGTATCCTGGAATGTATGCAGGTTTGATAAATTTGTCAAGACCAGGATCTGCACACATTTGAGTGACAAATGCATGTTACATTTTGGAGGTGTTTGTATGCAGAGAAGTCTGCATATTCCAATCAACAGAATATTTCTCAATCAAAATATAACATTTCTAGAATAAAAATTTTCAGTTGATACATACAAAACACTCTGGAATAACATTTTTTTCTTTATAATATGATAAACACTGTTAACTTGCCTAATACAATTGGACAGCCAATCATTATTCACATATTTTGGAACTTAAATAGTTGAAGAGGACATCAAGAAGAAGAATCAAGCTTTGCTATCTGGTTTTATCAACTTTAACTGATAGCTATTAATGGCATATATCAATTGGGACTTTTGTGGCCTCAGCCTTTATTGGTTTTTTGTTTTGTTTGTTTATGTTGACGCATTTTATTTTGTCAGCTATAGATCAGTATGAATTGATCATTATTATTTATAATTCTGATTATAATTTATATATGGTGTATTTAAGTAATGTTCAGTATATTTTGTTTTTATAATTTCTGTTAATTTGACTTTATTTTCAGTAATTTTACATGTCCATTATTGTTTATTTATTTTAAAAAAATGTATTATTATTTTTTGTGTGCTGTCTGTAACATACAGTCATCAAATTCTACAATTAATAAAGATAGTTTAGTTCATGCACTAGGATTTTCAGTCCTTTAAAGTTTCAATAGCAGTTAGCAATGCTATTTTAAAAGCAGACATAAAATTGGTTTGAAATGGTGTACTGCAGTCGCATAAATATAAATATTTTGGGCAGTAAATTCATTTTCTTGAAATTGCCACCTCAGTACCATAGTAAACGGATTAAAGATCTGGGGATTTTTATTTGTCTATGAGATAAAAACTATCTACTAAATATTTGAAAAACATACATAATTTTAAAATATTCTTTGTGTATCTGTGGGTTAAAGATTTGAAGGACGTATTAGAGAAATTAAAAATATTCTTTGTTTATCTGTGGGTTAAAGATTTGAAGGAAGTATTTGAGAAATTTTAAATATTGTTTTTTATCTGTGGGTTAAAGATTTGAAGAAAATATTTGAGAAATTTTAAATATTGTTTTGTATCTGTGGGTTAAAGATTTGAAGAAAGTATTTGAGAAATTTTAAATATTGTTTTTTATCTGTGGGTTAAATATTTGAAGAAAGTATTTGAGAAATTTTAAATATTGTTTTTTATCTGTGGGTTAAAGATTTGAAGGAAGTATTTGAGAAATTGGTTATTGGAGCTTTTTCTTTTAATTGCATGTTTTGGTTTTATGTGTTGTTTGCTTTTAAAATTGATTTTTGTTTATTTTGTATTTTTATTGTGGTCCTCCTTTCAGTTGTTGCAAGCACAATTCCCTGTGAACTATGTGTCACCCATTGTTCCAGACAACCCTCAGAACTGTGCAGCGCCCCCAAGACCACCACCACCTAAACATTTGCCATCAGTGTACATGGAATGTGCAAAAAACTCAAGTGCCCCTGTTTCCCCTGCTGTAGAGCTTGCAGATATATCTTCTTCTCCATTTGAAATAATTGAAACTTCAGGACTTGTTTCTCAAGATTCAAAGTTAGACACAAGTAGTCCAAAATCTAGCATGGTTAGTCCAACAAACTCCTGTCACAGTGATGATGACTACAACTTCAAATCTAGTAAAACCATCCCTCCTTCGTCAAACAGTTCCTTCAGGCTGTCATCAGTAGTGAACAATGACAGACAGATTAAAAAATCTCTTTCTGATGACTTTTTTCACATCCCTCCAAGTATCAAAGCACACATTCAAGGACAACGTCAGTATCAGCTGAGAAGAACAGCATCAAATCCAGACCTAAATGGCTCGAGTCAAGACCGTAAACAGACATTCATCAAACTAGTGAAAAGTAGAAGTAAGAAAAAGAGAAAGTTGGTTGCTAAACATGATAATAATGATGTGCAGGATGTGGATGGTGACCATCAAGTGTCAAGCATTGTTTCTAACCTGGTTTGTGAGCTGGCTGTGCCATGTCACAGGTTGATTGAGGACAGTGTGTCCAAGGACACAGACAGTCTCTCCAGTATGTCGAGAGATTTTGAAGCAATCCAGTCTAAAGGACTGTTACGAAGAATGAGTGTTACTATTAAATCTCTGGGTAGATCAAGCAAATCCAGTGAAAGTGAGGATGACCATAAAAATCTGAAAGATCCTCAGTCCGTTTGGAGAAAAAATTCTAAAGTTGAATTTTTAGATTTGCGGGATAACAAGAAGCGAAGTATTGGAATTGTTGATATGATTCGGGGAAAGAAATTAGGTAATTGAAGATATTAGTAACGTGACTCAATCCAAATTCAAACATAATTTGCAAGTATGTTCTTTGTAAACTTTGAGAAAGTATTTGTGTTTCTTATTCATATCTATACAACTTAATGTATTACAGAAACATTTAGCTAAAAACATTCAATTTTCTGAAACTTTATATGTAAATATTACTATAAATGTATTGAGAAAATTTACTCTTGAGTTATACATGCTACATAAGTTACCTCATACACTGACATGGTATTCGTAAATGGCATACATCTTGAATCAAAACAGACAAAACAGTATAATTTTAGACAAGAACAATAATATTTAAGACAAAACAGTAATATTTCAGACAAAATAGTAACATTTAAGACAAAACGGAAAGATTTCCGATAAAACTAGAATCGGAACAGATTTAAGACAAAACAATAAGATTTCAAACAACAACAAGATTTCAGACAGAACAGTAACATTTCAGACAGAATAGTAACATTTTAGACAAGTAAAATTTCAAACAGAACAGTAACATTTCAAACAACAATAACATTTCAAACAGAACAGTAACATTTCAGACAACTAACATTTCAGACAAAACAGTAATATTTCAGAAAGAACAGTAACATTTCAGACCAAACAATAACATTTCAGACAAAACAGTAATATTTTAAATGCATTCAGCTAGCTAGCTACTAGAATTACATCTCAGATATACTATTATAAATGTTTCCAGCTATAACTTGCAAATTATGATTGTTTTGGGTAGTTAGTAGTAAATTGGCATAGAGACATTTACTGTGCCGTGTAAAATGACAACAGTGATAGGAGTGGCACAGCAGCATCTTTGTTAGAACAATGCTGATTATATTAACTTAACAGTGGAATGGCACTAGCATCTGCGATGATGCAACATTGTTAAAAAAAACCAGAGGAGATAGTGGGTCATGGTGGAATCAGCTAGGAAATAAATTGCTTACTTTATTTGTTTTTAAAGTACCAAAAAATATAAGTACTACAGGTTATTAGTACTGAAATACCTGGTAGATTATAAATAATACAAATGTACGAGAGATTATGAGGAATGAAAAAGGCACATAATCAGATATTTAAAACTATTGATTCTGAACAAATCTTATATAGTGGGCGAGGGTAGACTGTGATGTTATTATTCAGAAACATGTTCAAGGATGCCTGTCAGGGCACATTTTCTGACTTCCAACGCAGTTCTGTCCAAAAATGAGCTTATGAAGTCTTACATATTCTGATATATTCACAGGTAAAATTACTTATTTTATTATCATTTGAAAGTTCTGTATAGAGAGAATAGTGTCAATATTTTAGAAGTTATAGTCCTAATGTAATTGAACAGTATACTGCCAGGATTCCATTATTTCTCAAAGGTTTCAAAAACGATAGACTTCCATGCTGACCGTTTTGCCCTGTCATAGGCCTTAAGTTCAAAGTAGAAATACATTGTGTACGTTTTCATCAAATTGCATCTGTTACTTTGCTTGCAACTTGTTATGATTACCAGTTACTGAAATACTAATTAACCTGACCTTTTGACCTTCTGGCTTTTTTCAGGGTAAGCCTATGATTGCACTGAGATCTGCTGTGTTGCGATAAGTCACCCCTTTCGTCTTCACCTTTCTCTTTTGCTTTTGCTTTGCAGTATTTGATACACTTTTGTTGTTTTACACTTGGCTGTCTTATCTTTCACATCTAGCATCAGACTGAACAAACAAAACCAGTCAGTCAGACTATTATGTATTGTCAGTAATCTGCAGATCATAACACATTCCTCTCTATGTTATACATATCTCATCCTTGATTAATATTCTTTGAATTTCCTGCTTATGATGGTGTGAAATTTGGGAATCAGCTATGCTGTGTAGAAGTTCTGTTTGTTACTGTTGCATGAAGTTTGAGTTTGTTACTGTTGCATGAAGTTTGAGTTTGTTATTCACAGACATTCTTTCCAGGGTTAGTTTGTACTCTGTTAACTAAGCTAATGTCTGTACATGCAGACTATTTTGTTAGTTAATTTACACTGTTGTGAACCAATTCTAGCAGATGTTGGCTAAGCTACAGTCTGTACATGCATGCAGTACAGTTGGTTAGTATATCCAGTCCATACTGTGGTTAGTTTATATACAGTCTGTATTAAACTGTTTCTATCAGATGATGACTAAGCTACAGTCTGTACATCCAGTTCATACTATGGTTAGTTTTTATACAGTCTGTATTAAACTGTTTCTATCAAATGATGACTAAGCTACGGTCTGTACATCCAGTCCATACTGTTATTAGTTTATATACAGTCTGTACTAAACTGATTCTATCAGATGATGACTAAGCTACGGTCTGTACATACAGTCCATACTGTGCTTAGTTTACATACAGTCTGTACTGAACTGATTCTATGAGGTGATTACTAAGCTACAGTCTGTATATCCAGTCCATACTGTGGTTAGTTTACATACAGTCTGTACTGAACTGATTGTATCAAATAATGACTAAGCTATGGTCCGTACATCCATTCCATTCTGTGGTTAGTTTATGTACAGTTTGTACTAAAAGTTTATGTACAGTTTGTACTAAACTGATTCTATCAGATAATGATTTAGCTAGAGTCTGTACATGCAGGCTGTACTATTAGAGTGCAGACTGACCCTGGATAGAAGGCTAGAGGTCAGCAGTGTGTTTGCTTCTGTGTAGAGGCTAGAATGTTAGAATAGCTCAGCTGTGGTAGTAGTGCACCAGAGTTTGGCTGACAAGTAGTGATAAACCACATTTGTTTAATACCTTTTTTTCTTTCTCTAGAATTGATTTAGTGCTTGGTTTCACTTGATTATAGATTAATGGTGTGTGTTTGAGTCCAACCAGCCTAAAGCAAAAGAAAGATCAACGACCTGAACTAAAACGGACAAAATCACAAGGTACCACTCGAAAAATTCAGAAGGCTCAAAGCATCGCTTCTATGGAGGAAAATACAAATGGTGGAGGTGCCAAATTAAATGTTTTATGATTATCATGTTTTGTGCATCCCAAGATGATATTTCTTTCACATTCTTCTGTTTTCACCATTGTTTAAATGTCACCCATTTGTTGCATCTTTTGACAATTATGTACAATATTTTTCTAGTGTTTAGCCATTAAGCAACACACATATTGAACAACTTGGCTAATATTGGTGTGAATTATTTTCGGAGTGAAATTCAAATGGTACTAAAACAGATTAAAACAAAAATAGTCTGTTATGTACTGAACACAACATTTACATTACTATTACTTACAAGTTGAATAATTTAATATTTTTAATAATAAAACGCAAATACCACCATACGATTAAACATTAGTATGCTTCAACTATCAGTCCTTGTTTGTTTTCTAGGTTTATACTAATTATGAGGTCTGCCACCTCAGCCATTTTGAATTATAAAATTATTCATAAAGAACCAGAATTTGACCATCATGTTGTTTTAGCACATCATATATAATAAATTGTCCCATATCTTTTTGTAGCATTCATTACTGACTGTGTACAAATGGTATTTTGTAAATATTGACAATCATCAGATTTCAATATGGCTATGGTCTGTATCATGGTGATGGTCCTCATGAGAATGTTTATAAAGTTAAGAAAATTATTAATAACAGAAGCATAATACATTTTTTTAAAGTGAGTTTTTCTGTTGGAGTGTTTTGTTACAAAAATATATTAAATTATTGTTGCTTGAATTATTATCTTATTATTTAACATTAACAGAGTCTGAAATTAACTTCTTCTTTTTTTATCCAGCCCATTATATGAATTTATATTATTGTATTGCCTGCCTTGAAATGTAGCAGGCCCTATGAATAGTTTTCACAAATGTAATAGCTGAAGGTTTTTTTTTTAGATGGGTCTACCAATTTCATTTCTTACCCTACTTAATGCTTTTAAAAATAAACGAATATCTTTTGAATTGTCATTAAATGGCTCATATGCATGACACCAATATACCAATATTCATTAATATGTGTCAGTTGCTGTTGGCTTTTGTTAAGTACTGAATAATACTTTCAAGTCATTACATTCTGTAGAGTATTTTTGTTTTCTTCCAAGTAGTGTATGTTTGTTTTCTTCCTATTAGTGTATACATACTTTTATTTTGTACAAAATAGTTTGTATGTTTTCTACTGAGTGGCATATTATTTTATATTTTACCATCCAGTTTGCATGAAAATAATATTCATATTGGATATTCACAATTTGAAAGTAAGCAACATTTCACTTCATGTTATTAATGTTTTACAAAATTATTCATAAGTAAGTGTAACATGCATTTCTGTTGGTCCATATGTTTAAATACATTGCATATTTCTATAACAAGGATTTTGATTAGGTTACTTTATTTTCTGTAATAAGGATTTCAGTTTGTTTCTGTATGTGGAGATGTTGTGTACTTTCCACATATTTGGTATGATAGGTTTAGGAAGATTGTGATTACTGTTATCTTTACATCAAGATGAATAAAAATAGCAGGTTATGACTTATATCCAATAATCTGGATGTTTTTTTTTTTAATAAATGATTTTTATTAAAATTTGATTCATTGGTTTTCTTAAATCTCAGAAGGTAGGAGTTGATTTTGGTGGTAAATTCTGCTCCTTTAATACAATATTTAAATGTGATCTGTGGTATATAGTGATAGGATATTGCATTCCATTGCGATATCATATTCAACAAGAATTCCTTTCATGACATTGCATGCTGTCTCCCCAAAACTGCCATTTTATAATGCTTATTGAAAGTATTTTAAAAAATATGCTGTTTGAATATTATACAGCTAAATAAGTTGTACACTTCGAATAAATAAAAGAGGGTGTTTATTTTCTCATATTGTCAGTGTTGGGACAATATTCAGAATGAAAACATTACTGTTTACAGTAAGGTGTGTTTTATACATCCAGGTGTATTGTTTACATCTGGGTGTATTGTTTACAGTAAAGTGAGTTTTATATATCCAGGTGTATTGTTTACATCTTGGCGTATTGTTTATAGTAAGGTGTGTTTTATACATTCATGTGTATTGTTTACATCTGGGAGTATTGTTTACAGTAAGGTGTGTTTTATACATCCAGGTTTATTGTTTATATCTGAGTGTATTGTTTACAGGAATGTCATACATCCAGGTGTATTGTTTATATCTGGGTTTATTGTTTACAGTAAGGTGTGTTGTTTACATTCGGATGTATTGTTCACAGTAAGGTGTGTTGTTTACATTCTGGTGTATTGTTCACAGTAAGGTGTTTTATACATCTAGGTGTATTGTTTATATTCAGTTGTATTGTTTACAGTAAGGTGTGTTTATACATCCAGGTTTATTGTTTATATCCAGTTGTATTGTTTACAGTAAGGTGTGTTTATACATCCAGGTGTATTGTTTACATCTGGGTGTATTGTTCACAGTAAAGTGTTTTATACATCTAGATGTATTGTTTATATCCAGGTGTATTGTTTACAGTAAGGTGTGTTTATATATCCAGGTGTATTGTTTATATCTGGGTGTATTGTTTACAGTAAGGTATCTTATACATCTAGGTGTATTGTTTATATCTGGGTGTATTGTTTACAGTAAGGTGTCTTATATATATAGGTGTATTGTTTATATCTGGGTGTATTGTTTACAGTAAGGTGTCATATATATAGGTGTATTGTTTATATCTGGGTGTATTGTTTACAGTAAGGTGTGTTTTATACATCTGGGTGTATTGTTCACAGTAAGGTGTTTTATACATCCAGGTGTATTGTTTATATTCGGGTGTATTGTTTACAGTACAGTGTGTTTTATACATCCAGGTGTATTGTTTACAGTAAGTTTATTGTTGACAGTAAGGTGTGTCATATTTGTATTTGTCATCACTTAAAGCTTGTTTTATATTTTTAACGTTTTCATACTTACAATGTTTTGGTTAATTATAAATCACATTATGTGTTGACTTATTTTCTTCATCATCTTGGGGTGTATTTGTCCACATCATGTTATTGTTAATAACACAGTTGGCTATTGTTTTGATGCATGTTGACCAGCACCATTGCCTTTTACCAAGATGACATCTGTGGCCCAGTTCTGTTAGATAAACTCAACACACGATCCTGTATTTGAACTCAGCTTGGAGTTAGGATTCTGAACAGGTCAATTCAAACAGTGAGATGCATTGTTTAACGGATTTTTTCTAATGTGTAATATTTTAAACATACACTGCATTATTTATTTTTGCATGAATGTTTTTATAAAACTTAAAATTATAATATTTTACTTTAAACATAAATTGTTAGAAAGAAAATTTCAAGATTATATCATATGTGAAATATGAATTTTTTTATAAATGTTTTAAATATTTTTTTTATTTGTTGGTATTTTAGCAACATGGATTTCACAGAGATACATTTACATATTTACATGACAACAACATATATTTTTGTTAGTTATAAATGACGTTACCAGTTTTGTGATAATATCTTTTCTCATAAATTTGTGAAAAGAACATCTATAGTAAATCCAACAAAACTCATCCTTCTGTTTTCAAATTTATCGATCTGAAATAATTATAACTTGTATAAATGTATTGTCACAAGAGAAGAAAAAGTTTAAAGAAGTATAAAAACCAAATTGAATTATGTGATACACTTTAATACCTTAAAAAATGTACAGTTGCAGACTGAACAAGATAACAATTGTGCAGTATATATACATGAGATTTTCTTAGATGTATTCTATGAAGAGCATTCTGTTCAAGTGTGTCATGACTCCAGCGAATTATGATTGTGAATGCATTGAAATATGAGTTTTATTTCCATCTCATTAAATGTTTCCTCTCCCACCCTACAACATGAATCCCCACACCAATCGTTAATTACAAGTAGTTCCATGCTTTATAGGTATAACGTTTTGTAACTTATTTAGCATTTTATTTTCAATCAGTAGGAACACCTGTCTGTTTTTATTATTTGTCTGTCTGCATTTCTAGATGACCTATCACATGACTGATTTGTTCACCTACATTTAGATAGGTTTTGTTTGCTTTTCTTTTTTCCATTTGTTGTGCTAAAATATTACAAATATGTTTATATGTTGTTTTTTAATACATTTTTATATTTTACAAATGTATAATGAATAGAAGCTAGCAGTAAGAAGTTTTAAATGATATTTTGATAATGTGAATGTATGGTTATTACGATGAATAGAATAACCTTTTATGGCAGGTTATTAGAAAGGTGTCATATGATAAACCAGATATATTGCACAGATCTGTGGTCTTTCTTTTATATGTCATTCTAATCCAACATATTTTAAGATCTGCTATAACAGCTCCTAAATGATATAACAAAGCAGATTTTTCAACTAATGTATCAAAGACTTCACCCCTTGAGAGGGTTTTAAAACTGATATACCTAGATGTTTACCAAGAGGGTTTTCAAACTGATATGTTTACCAAGAGAGTTTTCAAACTGATGTATCTTGATGTTTATGGAGAAGGTTTTTAAACTGATATACCTAGATGTTCACCAAGGTTTTTTTAAATCTGCTATATCTAGATGTTCACCAAGAGGGTTTTTAATCTGCTATATCTAGATGTTCACCAAGAGTTTTTTAAGTTGTGTAATAAAAAGAATTTTAGTGATAACTATATTTGCCAATGATGTTATCATTTTCCTGCTGCTGGCTTGTCAAAAATCATTAAATGTTTCAAGTTTGTAGATAAGATTTGTATCAGTGTATATTTAATACACTGAAAAGATAGGAATTTAAAGTTTATATCAAAAATTGAGGAGTGTTTTCACCAAACGCTGAATCAACGTGATATCTGATTGAGAAAAACAATGTTTCAAGTTTTCATTGCATGCATAAAACTATAGGTGACAAAAAACCCAAATCTATTTGCATAATAGTGTTGTCATAAGAGGTTACCAGTTGTCATAAGATTTTACCAATGAGTAAAAATACTTAAAACATGCAATTTATGTACTTATTTCAATCTATCTAAATTATATTTTTGTAGTTTTGTGGAAATGCTCTTCAATTACACCGAAGTTTTAACTATGACAATACCAGTGAAATATTTGAGTTATTAATGTTCTTGTATTTTATTGTGTGTTTAATCTATAAGGTATATGAAATATTTAAATTTATTATTTACCTGTATTTGCAATGTTTAACTGAAATATTGACATTTTTGATTATATATTATTTTAAATGTGCAGGTTTGAATTAGTATTAAATGCTATATTACATTTTTTATTTTAACACAGGAAAGCCCCATATTTGCATTATAATATATAATATATTACAGAAGTTGGTTATTGTAATAATGTATTTGTAGAAGTGTATGATATGATGTGTATTACCACAGTTAACATGGTTACATTGTTCAATTTACAGTGGCATATCTCTCGGTGGACTTCTCAAGTTAGCATTACTTTAATTCATAGCCACCTTCTCCAAGAGAAAACCTTGGCTTGCATTGTCATCTGCAGTCTCACAGTATAATAATACAACTGTCATTGCACCTTTAAAATATACAGCAGTCTGATTGGTTAAATAGTGCTCATGTATTTGCAGTAGAGCAGGATGTAGCTCAAATGGTAGAGTGTCTGCCTCTGAAGCTGTTGGTCGTCGGATCGATCCTTCTCAGTGGACCCATTTGCAGTTTGGGTTATCTTCCGTTCCAACCAGTGGTCCACAACTGGTTCATCAAATGCCGTAGTATGTGTTGTCCTGTCTGTGGGACGGTGCATATAAAAGACCCCTTGTTGCTTATCGCAAAGAGTAGCCAATATCGCGGCAACGGGTTTCCTCTAGATACATATGTCAGAATGACCGTATGATTGACGTCCAATAACCGATGATAAGATATAAATCAATGTGTTCTAGAGGTGTCGTTAAATCCGTACATTTTCCTAACTGCAGAGTGATAACCAGTCGTATAAAAAGACGTGAATACAAATTAGAGAATGTGTGTGTGGTTGGAGCCGATACTGAGATAAAAATTCCCATACCTCGACAGAGATTTGATCTCAGTACCTACCAGCTATTGATGGTAAATGGCCAAAAGACCCCCCATCCCAATCAACAACCCAACACTCGCCAGCTTCACATAGTGTTCTCTTTTCGTATAAGCAGTACATAATTTCGAGGGAGGGATGAAACAACAGCTGCCCATCCCTGGCCTATGATGGATACTGCCCTGCGTAGATTGTACATACTTTCGGGGGAGGGGAGAACCAACAGCTACCCCCTGGCCTATGATAAATACGTCCTTGTATAGACAGTACATACTTTCGGAGGAGGAGAAACCAACATCCACCCCTGGCCTATAATAAATACGGCCCCGTATAGGCAGTACATAATTTTAAAAAAAAATAAAAAATTGGGGGGTGAGGGGGAGGTGGACTGGCAGCCGCCCACACCTGGCCTATGATAGATACGGCCCTGTATAGATAGTACATACATGTAGACTATATCCGAGTGGATAAAGTAAATGACTCATGCATTAATTTGTAATGTGACTCCGCGACCGTCAAACACAACAATCATGTCCTTTCGTCCATTGTTATAAACAAGGAAAATCATGTACACCTGGTGAAATGTTTATTCCCATATTTTAATTTATTTTTGTCCATTAAATTTACATATAATTGTTAATTTATTGCTTTGAATTTCCATTTTAAAACCTCCACTGTATTTCTGATCATCCTGGGAAGAAGATGAATGTTAGTTTGACACCCCCGCATTTTGTTTATTCAGAAGCTGTTAATTGTGACACCTATTGTGGTTGTTGGTGGTGGTGGTTGTATTAATTACGTGCTTATATCCAAATAAGGTCCAAGCACGCTGTCTTGGGCACGCAACTCAGGTTCCTGTACTGTCTGTCCAGAACAGGGGTTAGTGTTAGTAGGAGACAGAAAAACCGCTGCTTTTCTATAAACAGCAAGGGATCTTTTATATGTACTATCCCACAGACAGAATGGCACACACCACGGCCTATTGTGTTTTGCGATTCATGGTCTTTAGAGAAAACCCGCTGTCGCCACTTAACTTATTCTTTCCGATTAGCAGCAAGAGATATTAATTGGTTGTACATGTATTTATTTTCGTGCTTATATCCAATTAAGGTTCAAACACGCTGTCCTAAACAGCAAGTGATCTTTTATATGCACTATCCGACAGACCGAATAGCACATACCATGGCCTTTGTTAAACCAGTTGTGGAACACTGGTCAATGTAAGTGGTAACACCTACCCACTGAGCCTTGCGGAGCACTCACTCTGGGTTGGAGCCGATACTGAGATTAAAAATCCCATGCCTCGACTTAGATTTGATCCCAGTACCTACCAGCCGCGAGTCCGATAGCCTAAATACAGCGCCACGGAGGCCTGTAGCAACAGATATTTTATATACGCACATATCACGGCCAGTTGTGGACCACTGGTCGGTGCATGTGGATAACACCTACTCACTGAGTCTTGCAGAGCACATACTCTGCGTTCGAGACTAAATATACACACCCTGAAAAGAAACTTACCTCAAAACCAGCCACACACACAGAACCCAATAGCTATCGAACTAGTTTCTGAGCTTCTTGTTAAAATCAATGAAAACTTTTGGAACCAGTGAAATCACACAGTAGCGCCCGCGAATGCAGGTATGTCCTGAACGCAATTGATATTCAGTAACTTCCAGGGTACCCCAACAGGTTAGATGCAGGAAATTTGGTAGATGCGGGGTCAAAGATATTTTAAAAATTTAATATTTGAAAGGGGGTGGGTGGGTGTCCAAAGTTAGTTACGACTACAGTAGCTGACACACGGGGGTTCGGGGTGGGGGGGGGGTTTCGGGTGGTGGTGGTGATAGTGTGTTAAAACCTCCCTTTGTTTCTCTAAAGCCCAGTTTTTCGTTGACGGTTCAGCCATGATTTACAGTTCAACCGATTATTTTAACACGCGTTTAAACTAAAAATCGAGGTTGAACGGTGGAAGACAAATCGGCCCTAAGAAACGATTATTCACTTCGTATTTTAAAAAGAGGAAATGAGCAGACACGGATGTTATACTAATGGCGCGGATACAGGATTTCTGAAAGGGGGGTCCAAATGTGATGAGTGAATAGTACTGGGGATTCATTTTCAGGTCCTTCCACCCGGAAAATACATATATAAAAAAGAAAACCTTCTAGAAAAGGGGGTGTCCGAACCCCTGGATCCCCCTCTGGATCCGCTACTGTTATACATGTCTTTATTACTATACTTACATATTTAGGTTCCCTGTGGTTCCCCACATATCTCAATACCTTAAAAAGGGAAACCAACATAATTTGCCAATTGAACCCTCCTTTCCTAAAAACATATATCAGCTCCTGATTAATTCAAAATTACTATGAGGAAAAATCGAAAATGATAGTCGAATTGGTGGGAATCCGGAACCCTGAACCCAACTTTTTGCGCCTATGCCCAACATATATCAAAATCTTGATAGCGATATATTAATATATATTTTCCTCTATTTAGAATATACATAACATACCCCGTGATATGACAAATAAGCGGTTCTTGTAATTTTTGTTTCAAGCGATCATGTATACATTTACTTTTCTAAAGAAAGGGCCGAATCGGCCCCATCGTATATTTTAATATGATCGGGAAACTGCGAATCAGTATTGCCATGTTTGAACAGGCGCGGATGCAGGATTTTTGAAAGGGGTGTGTCCAAATGTGGATTTTTGAAAAGGAGGGGGCTGTCCAAAATTGATGAGTGAATAGAAATGGGGAAAAAATTGTTAATTGTCACGTCCTTCCATTAGGAAAAGGCTTTTAAAAAGTCGATAAAAGAGGGGTCCTGACCCCCTAGACCCGCCCGAATCCGCTACTGAAATAATTAGACAAATATTTTTTACTATTTTTACCTTTTATACCTATTCGATTCTTGTTTTCTTTTTATTGACGAAAACGAACACAAGTTCAAACATGATTATTGAACTGAACAAACTAATACATGTATTTTGAATTGACAGTCCTCGACTTTTAATAACTTTCATAAAATATTTTTTTTTGTTTATTTTTTATTTTACATTTGTTTAAACAGTCTTTCTAACCATCATCTGCAATAAAATTAAATCCAATCTGTTTACGAAAACTTACAAGTCATTTTGTATATTTTATATCTTAAAGAGCCACTCTAAAATAATTGGTACGTAATTGGCAAATAGTAAAGAATAAGTAATAAAAATAAACCCAACCCGTCCTAACTACTTAAAATAATAATAATAAATAAGAAGATAAAAACAAAGATTATATTTTTAACTAGTCTAATAACGTGGTTTTTAACTCTGAAATTAAGAAAATGTCCATGCCAAAATAAATGCTGTAAAGATTTTAGCGTACAAAGTTTACTTTATGTTTAATAATAAGAAAATAATACACATTAAAAAAATTTAGTCCGCAGTAAAAAAAAAAGTACCGTGGGGAAGGAAAACGCCGCGGCAATCTCCACGGCATTTCCGATTGCCGCGGACAATTTCAAGGGTTGCGGTTTCTCTAATATATCATATAATCAATAATATTATAATAAACGGAGTAACCACATCATTCGATCAATGTCCCGCTTTAAGTGCCCAAACCAGTTCTAAATATCCCAGTGTATCCGTAAAGGAGGATCGATCCAACGAGCCACCGCACCTCATTTGGAAGTCCAGCTATTGCATTACGCCAAGCTCTAAGCTACAGATACGAGCGAACAAAACAAAAATTAAACTTACGTCAACCTAACTCGTATCTTCCTAGACATCTTGAATCTCATGCTAATATTAATATCTACGGAGATTGACGGAAAGTCACGTAAAATCACGTAACAGTTGTTCCGAAATGCTTGTTAGCAAACGAGGTAAAAATAAATATTAACGTCAGTAGCCCGGAGGACATGAACTAGTGTTTGTACAGAAACCCCACAGAGTGTGCTAGAAAATAAATGAGGCGTAAACACAGAGTTTGTAATCCACTAATGTCATAGATAAACTTCTTACATGTAGTGTTTAATACGCATACCTGTGTTTAATACACGTACATTCACCTTTTCAATTTCATAACGCTTTTCATGTTTACTTTCAAACTTTTACTCAAGGACGAAAATAAGCGTGGGTCGATAACTGGTTGGTGTTATTACACAGGGGCGGTTATAGAAATTCTGGAAGGGGTTAAAAAATTTCAAAGATTGTTTTTAACACTGAAAAGTTTCAAAGTTACATAAGAACAAATTTTAATGGTTGGTGGTAGTGGTGGGGGGTATAAACAACTGCTGTCCGAAGGGAGAGGGGATGCAACGTCGTAGCTACCCTAGTCCAGCTTACAGTACGACAGGGTAGTCCATCAGCCAAGTAGGCATTTTTTGCTTAACCTTGCAAAAATACCCCCAAAGCAGGTTATTGCTGATTTTGGTAGGGGAAG
>JAULBS010025459.1:0-10523 GCA_032355785.1 Symmetromphalus regularis
AGGGATCTTTTATATGCACTATCCCACAGACAGAATAGCACATACCACGGCCTTTGTTAAATCAGTTGTGGACCACTAGTCCGTGTAAGTGGTATACACCTACCCACTGAACCTTGCGGAGGCCAGTTACTTATATCGCATTTCTGGTTTACTTTACTAAGCTGAACAGTATTTCATGAACACGTCATTGTTCTCCTAAGTATTCGATTCGAACATTTTCGAATATTTGATTCGATCGGACCATGCTTTTAAGATGATAAGAAATAACGTGTCCTCTAACTTCCTTTTGCATGACTCAAGACCATCTGTTTTATTCCACAGTGGGCATGATAAACAAATGATAACGACCGATAACAAATGAGAGTATTTTTACAGCTTCTTATCATATTTACTAAATCTGCTATTTTTGGAATATATTTAAATATTTGGCTAATTAGGGTTCATATTTCTGGATTTCTGGTTTTTATGAGCGGGATCTAGCTCAAACGATAGCGTGTCTGCCTGTGAACCGGTCGGTCGTCGGATCGATCCTTCTCAGTGGAAACATTTTGCAGTTTGGGTTATTTTCCGTTCTGACCAGTGGTGCACAAATGGTTATCAAAAGCCGCGGTAGGTGCTGTCATGTCTGTGGGACGGTGCATATAAAAGATCCATTGCTGCTTATCGGAAAAGATTAGCCTACGTGGCGGCAGCGGGTTTCCTCTAAAGACATATGTCAGAATTACCATATGTATGACATCCAATAGCTGATGATTAGATAAAAATCAATGTGCTCTAGAGGCGTCGTTAAATAAAACAAACTTTACTTTGTTTGCACAACCCATTTTTCATTACTGACTGACTTATTAAATTATTATTGTCATAGTTCATATAACAACACATTGTGTAGGGGTATGTGAAATGAAATTAGTTATGTCAACATGTTTAAAAGGGTAAACTAAAATTTTCATTTCTCTGAGGGCCAAATTTTAGCATAGCCTTTAAATGGGTAAACTAAAATTTTCGTTTCTCTGAGGGCCAAATTTTAGCAATTATATTTTTATTTCCTCTTTCCATATCACATATTAATTTCATGTACTATAGGTGGAAGTGGCTGATGATCTGATGTTGTTGACATATGAGAAGTGCTGCATGCTACAGTGTCAGAAGGTTTGTATTTTAATTAATCATGAACAGTCTCAAAGTAATTACTTTTGAGTAGTTCTCAACATTTTATTCTCATTCACGATCAAAAATATTTTAATTTTAACATTTTTTAATTAAATCTTTTATTCAAAAATAGTACTAATTAACACCTACAATTTTTTTTTTAAATGTTGTGATGATATAAAATTAGAAAGGTCGAATGACATACATAAATTTATATAAATACAACATGTAGAAAACTGGCGTTTTATTTTATTTATTTCTGTTGGTAGTTCACTTTACTTTTTCTGGATTGGGAAACTGCATTATTGTTGGAGGACGACCTAAGTATGATTAAAAAAATTTTAACTTTTCTTTTGTGACTATAAAGATTGGTTTCCAAACTGTTTGTCTTGATGCTTACACGTGTACTCTGGAGGATATAAAAAGTGCAAATATAATTCAGTTTGTTGTGCAAGTTTATATAACAGAATGAAAAGTGTGGTTGTAGTAAAGTTGAATATCTCTTTGTTTATCAGGTTTCATCAAATGATCCTAAAGATGAAGTTCCATTTTCATTTCTTGGTGCTCTTGAGGAAGGCTACTTCTCAGATCTTGTTGTCAAGGCAGACTCTGGAAGAGAGGTACATGTATTATTTGTGTTAGGCTACATAAAATAAATTCTCTGGTTCTCATCAGAATGCATATTTGAAGCATTTTTGCTAAAACATAATAGCTAATAATTATTTTTATTATTTTTAGGCCTGTTTAGGGGATAACTACACTGTGTATCATGGTTAACTTTATGATTTTACCACAAAATTTTGATTTTGGGTTGAGACGAAGTCGAGTCCTTAAATCAACAAATTTTGTGGTAAAATCATGTAGTTAACCATGAAACACAGTGTAGTTATCCCCATTCTAACATAACAGTTTTCTAAAATGCACTTTATATTATTTAACTGGTTTATTTTTGTAGAAAATAAATCATTTTCATCAACAAAATGACAAAGCTAACACTATATTCTCTCTACCTACATTAGCTAATGGAAAGATTCGACATAAGTTCAATATATGATGTAATCGTTAATATTTGCAGCGAAAATATTGACGTCACACATTTCAACTCAGCCATTATGTTTGGTGGTACAGATTCTAATGTCGTTGGATTGTCAAACAAATGGAATTACACACTATATGGGATTTTATTTATGCTTATATAACTACTTTGGAAATGCTGTGTGTATAATTAGTTGTGTCCCTGTGCCTCACATTCATATATTTCGAGTGTTCTTAATGTAATGCAGCCGACTGACATTGTGAAGCAAAACAACTCGCTTCTTTTTCTGAGGATAAGTTAAAAAAATTAATTGTTATCACTTAACTATACTTTTAAAAACATCCAATCTTTTGTTACATCATTAAAACTGAAAACAATAACAAACAGTGTTGGCCTGCAAATATAAACGTTGTTTTCTTGATTTCTGTTGTTTGTTTCTCCGAAAGCCAAATATTGAATGGTGAAATTGAAATATATACTAAAAACCAAAATTAGTTACATTGGACTGAAATAAGTCCAATATTGATGAAAAGTGTTGTTGCTTGTTCAATCCATTTTAAAATTACCAAAATCGGTAAAGTTATTGACGACGGGAATCATTTTCAATGATCCGTTTATTTGATTTGGTACATTTTTTTTTTAACTATCCAAATACATTTGAAAGTTAAAACTAAAATTTGCAGATTGCTCTTTAGTTGATTTTGTCTTCAAGTTATCAGTTAAGATACAAATTACTTTCCTCAATTATAAAAATTAACAGAATACATAATAATGAGACATTCACAAAAACAGCACATGTGAGGCTAGGTGGCAGCAGAAGTTCACATATTAGGGGAGGGAGGCAGGGCGTTTTTTCAGTTGAAGGCTACGTTGCCATTGACAGCGGATGTCTACCGTGCGTTAGACCACGAAATGTATCCAATGAAAAGTAAGGTTATATGCAAGTTGTGTTAGAATATATTTTATGACTTGGTTTACCAATTCTAAAAACCATGAAATCTTAATAAAATAAAATTTACTTTTAGACATTTGTTTTACATCAAATATTTTGGGCCATTATTTTTAAAATGTCAACAAAAACAAAAATTGATATGGCATTTTTATTTCAACCAATGTTTTAATGGGGAAAACAAATCCATAAAACAAATAAAATAAAGTAATAATGAAATAATGGTCTCATTTGAATTTTATTTAATGTGTACATTGTTTATTTCAGTTTAAGGTACATTCTGTGATACTACAGCTAAGTTGTCCGGAGATGGATTGGTGTGCGAATCCACCACCGTTGTCAGGACTGAAGGCCGATGTGTTGGAGGCGACGCTGCACTATCTGTATGCAGAATGCCTACCTCAGGGTCTGTCGGAGGACACGGCTAAAGCCTGCATCAAGTCAGTCGGCAAACTGCCAGGGTTTGCCAGATTTTCCCAACTCTGTGATACGTTTCTTAAAAATGCTGCTCTGAAACAGCGTAAGTTAAAATTATTTAATTGTTTATATGAAATAAATATTGAAGTTTGCTCACCATTGGGTGGAGATTTATTTGTAAGTGATGATACACATTTGTAAAATAACCAGCAATAAAAAATAATTTGTATAAATTTACATAAAATTATTTTACAGTTGTTCGAGATTTTAAAATTGTTGTTACCATGTAGACATCGAAAGGTCTTTTTTTGGTTTGTTTTGTTTAATGAAACCGCTGGAGCACATTAATTTATTAATCATCAGCTATTGGATGTCAAACATTTGGTTATTTTGAACCACTGTCTTGAGAGTCCGACTATCTACCGCTCGTAATCGGAAGGGCTAATCAAAATAAATAGAGGCTGATCCTAATTTTTCAGTTCATATTTTAAAACTGGAAGACCATAAATTATTTTTTTTTAAATAAAAATACAGTTTCCTATTGATCCTATTTATTTTATTTCAGTATGTTTTCAGAAACACTTGTTTCAGTCTTTTTGGAACTTAAAAACTTTAAACTGTTGTACTTTTTTAAACAATATTTTGTTATTTATGTATTAGGAATTGTTTACATAATTGCTATTGTTAATCTTCATCTTAAATGATTGAAATAAATTAACTTAGAACTAATTAGCTCTAAAGTGTTCTATTCTTTTTACAGAAATAGTTAGTTTGATAACTGACATGCATGGGTGTGCTGACAGAATCATTGAGCTCTTCACTGTGAAGGGAAGCAACTCTGTTGACGGTCACTTTGCTGTGGATTCTAGCCTGGTGTCCAGCCCTGCTAAGCTGTGTTATGTTGTTCAGCAAGCACTTCGAGAAGCCGCTGTAGGTGAGTTGGGTATAAAAATTATGTAAATTAATGTATAATATATATGTAAATTATTTAATATCTATAGTCAGTGCTGACAGGTAATACAAATTACATGTGTGTGTACGGTATATCCTAGCCATGGTAGCTTCCTATATATAGAAAAGTCAGAGTTCTCATGCATCCAAGAAGTTCTGGAAAACATGGAACATCAGAAATATTTTTCCCATCATGAAAACAAAATGTGGAAATTTATGGAAAATATAATTTTTTCAGTTGGTTTTCCTCGAGCTATTTTCCTTAACCTATTGTGTTTGTGGTTAGCCTGCATTTTTGTCATGAACAAATTGTATTTTGTCTTTCAAAAATTTATGCAGAATTAATTATCATGGTAGTGACAGAACCCAGAAAGAAAATAAATTCATTGAGGAGGATTTTAAAAATGACAATAATATAATTACTCATCCTTTTTTAAAAATGATTTTTACGTATTTCTCTAATGTTGAATTATGATATTTCTTCATTACAGCATGTGCTAAGCTGTTGATTTTGTGTGACTTATTTTCCAAGAGGAAAGGAGAGCTATCAAGAGAAGAGAGGCACGAAATCATGAAGTATGCTAAATCAAGGTACCATTTTTCAGTTATTATTTTAAATCACACCATCTTAAACTTGATAAAATATCAGTTAATTTAGGATTGTTTCTTTAATGACATCCCAGCACATTGTTTATTGAGTGACTATTAGGTGTCTGGCATATTGTATTCTGTGACTCATTTAGAGGAAACCGACTACCACCACATAAGCTACTCTTTCCAGTTAGCAGCAAGGGATCTTTTATATGTGCTTTCCCACAGGCAGGGTATTACATACCATGGCGTTTGATTAACCTGTTGTGGCTTACACCTACCCATTGAACCTTTGTGGAGCACTCACTCTGGGTTGGAGCCGGTATCGAGATTAAAAATACCATGCCTCGACTGAGATTTGATCCCAGTACTTATCAGCTATTAGACTGGCAGCTTAACCACTGCACCACTGAGGCTGGCTAATTAATTAATTTAGAAAGTTAATATTTAATGTTAAAAGCAACATCTGCAATGACTGTCTTGTCTTTTTGCAGACTGCCTATTTTTATGAACCAGTTGCACAGATTTCTAGAAGTATGCAAGGAGCATGCCACCCAGCTGAGTATAGCACAGAGAGAGGAAATAGCAAACTACCTGGTTCCTGAGGTAAGTTCTTACATATTGGCTTGTCATGTTTAATAGATATACTAAATTCACAAAACCTGCTGGGGTGAGTTCTTATGTATTGGTTTGTCATGTTTAATAGATATACTAAATTCACAAAACCTGCTGGGGTGAGTTGTTATGTATTGGTTTGTCATGTTTAATAGATACACTGAATTCACAAAACCCACTGGGGTGAGTTCTTGTGTATTGGCTTGTCATGTTTAGTAAATTAGTACTAAGTTCACCAAACCCACTAAGTCTACGTTTATAAATAGAAATATTTACATAAATTACATAGAAAATTGCATTTCTCGTGACATCAATGGTCTGATGACATTATGTTTTAGCAAGGATTGTGATATTTCAACAGAATTTAAATAACTTTACAAATAAATCATTTATTAAGCACTTGTGATATATATTTTTATGCACTATATAAGTCAGTGTAATAAAAAAACATGAGATAACAATAGGTGTGCAGTTCTGTCTATTTATAGGGCTGTATGTCTAATATCTTAGTACAGTCATGACATTTGATCCTCATATTGCTGTGTATTGTAAATCTAATACAAAGCAAAGCAAGCAGCTCATGATAGTAAATCCATAATGATCCAACACAAATTATAATTCTTTGCTAGTAGAAAACAATATTAATATTTTTCAGGGGTCGACTTTCACCAATGCATTGAGGCATTTACTATGCCGCCCCATCCCTTTGCTGCAATGCCCTCTCAGTTTCACTTCTAATGAAGGCAAAAATTGGCATGCCCATTATTCCTGCCTGCCCAATAGGAAACTCACATTTGCCTTTGTGCCTCTGATGTAACCTCAGAATTTCCTTGGTGACCTTTTCATTCCTACAATGCAACAATCACTGTGCCCGCCAAACACCAAAGTTTGACCACTGATTAAAAAAAATTGCCATTGCTTTACTTAAATATTTGTTATTTAGTTGGAGGTGACACTAGATATGATGTCAAAGTTTGCTGTGGAGACGAAGACTGCCCTGGAGAGTATAATATCAGCCAGCAATGCTGCGGAGAAGTCTGAGCGAAGCGACAAGCACAAGAAGAGTCACATGGGCGATGTCCTAGGGAAAGCACTGAAAAACGTAAAGATTTTTAAATTATTATTTTTATTGTAGTTTGGTGTGAGTATGAATGATCTGTATGTTGTGTACAAAATAATGTCATAAGTGAATTAAAAAGATAAAATGTTTAATGCAAATTATAATCCAATTTAGAACCAGAATGCAAAGACCTTTTTTTCTTATTATTAAAAATAAATTATACTTTACTCTAAAATTGCTTTGGAAAATGCCGTGGACACTATTTCTCCGTAGCATTTATTTTGCCGTAGACATTTTCTTAATTGCAGGGATTGATTTTAAATTTGCATATTGAGATAAATAATTATTATTTGTTTTCTAAATCATTTTGTGATGTTATTTTCTAGGCACTACACATTAAGGAACTTAAGAAACTGAAAAGCTTCCATGATCGAACAACTACCAGCTTTATGCATTTAATGCAAAGAAAGTAAGTATTGCCGTTTTTCCAGTATATCTTATTTAGAAGAATGGAATTGTTTACGGCTCCACTAGCCTAAAAGGGTGTGCAGTTATGACATATTGACTTGTTACTGTAATTCATAAAATTATGCAACAAGAAATTAATGTGAAAAATTAAATGGGATTTTAATTTTACCAATACACCGAACTCGTTTTAAAGAAACAAAACACCTTAATACAAATATGTATTTTAGGCTGCTCCTATCACTGCTTTAATTTCATAATTTATAGTATATTAATTTACATGGGTTAATTTGCTGTTTTATATCGCATTCCATTTTTATAATTGTAATTTGATCCAGTCATTATTTAAGGAACATATCAAGTCTTGTATATATCAGGGGTCTTACTACATGTCATAAGTGATGGAGGGCCCGCCATCTCTTAAAACTTATTTGGAATACGCCCACTATCCATTGACAGCAATAGTAATATCCGCCATCCGTTTATTTAGTTCGTCATCCAGTATCACCAGTCATGCCATCAACTTTAATATATATACAGACATCTTCGAAGTACATGTACCCTCCCAATCTTAGGTACAATTCCTTCCTATAAATGGAACCAGCTCTGCTGATTACCTCCATCCCTTTCCTGAATACTGGGAAGACCACTGTGTATGTAACATTTTATTATATTATCATTCCATTTCATTTCTCTTTACAGCCGGTAGTTGACATTTGTTTTGTTTGGTGGGTGGGGGGTGTCATTAAATATTCATTCCATTCTCTTTCATTTTCACAGAGATCATTTTTGCTTGATGTCACAGAGGGAAAAAGTTCGAGCTACATCTAGAAACCTGGAGCAGTTAGCTGATGAGGTAATGTTTAGGGATGGAAAAGAAAATGATTGCTTGTTTAATGACACCCTAACACATTGTTTATTCAGCTGTCAAACATACAGTGTTTTGAGAATTGTGATATGTTTTAAACCTTTTGCATCACTGAATTAATTCTGATAAAAGTCTGGTTATGTATGTTGTTCATTATAACTTTTTATCATTTATTGTAAATTTAATTGTACCATGTACATATTTTATTTATCTATTTATTTATTTGTTTTGTTTTATTATTATTATTTTTTTCATTTTGCCAAAAAGTAAAGACAGCTGTAGTTTTCTAAAGGCAAATTTATATAGTATTTAAAAAACAGACAAGCCATTTTTTTTTCTGTACAACTCTTTTCATTAATGCTATTGATAAAATTCAGCAAACTCCAGTTCAAGTGGTCTTCTATATTTTAACATTGAGGCTCCATCAAGCATTGATTAAAAATTTTCTATAACATTTCTCTGTTACAGGTTCCTCATTTTCTGATGCGATTGAAGGAACTAATGTCTGCACTGGATGAAAAGGTCACATGGAGGGAATGGAAGTACTTGTTTAAACTTGGCACTTCTAAAGTTGTAAGTTCATGAGTTATCTATCAGTAACTTGTTTAGTTACCTATCTTTTAGGACTTACATTTTGGAGGGTATGGCTTTCTTCACATGAAATGAAGACCATAAAATATTTGTAACTCAAAAGGTTTTTGAGACTTAATCTCACTTTTCATGCATACAGAAACACTTTTTGTTTAATGACAATAGAGCTCATTGAGTTTTTTTAATCATCAGCTATTGGATGTCAAACATTTGGTTATTTTAACTCATAGTCAAATGTGAGCCAACGTCAAGCAGGTTTTAAACCACTGTTAATAGCTTGAGAGTCTGATGTTCTACCACTATACCACAAAGACTCATTACATACAGAAGCACAGTCATGCAAGTTTATTGATACATGTGTTTCCACAGGCAGACATTTATACATTTAAAATGTCAGAGGTTAACTTTATTTTTCTGCAGTCATTTATTTTCTGGCATTTTTTTCCAAGATGAACTGTTTGTTGACATCAGATAAAAACATCTTGAAATTTAGACAAATTTACGACGACACCTAATTCGCATTGGTAAATTATTTTGTTATGGTACTCTGATGGCATTTTCATGAAAATAAGCATACATTTATATTTTTGTGATATCAGTAAAATGCTACCACAAACCAAATTGACATGTTGATTTTGTTGTCCAGTTTTCCTTTTTACAAGTTCAGGAAATTGAGAATATCATATATGATTAAGCCTATTGTTTTAGCACAATGTACTTTATGACATAAAACATTGCTGATTGCTGCCATTGATGTTGAGGGTTGTGAAACATGTTTTTATGCACACAAGGAAATATATATTTTTTAACACTAAAAATAGCTTGCATTTCCTCATACATGAACAGTTGGTGTTTTACAGTGGAACAGTTATTTCTAGTAGATATATATATATATATATATATATATATATGTATGTATATTTTGTTAACGACAACACTAGAGTACATTGATTTATTAATCATTCGTTTTTGGATGCAAACCTTTGGTTATTTTGACACATAGTCAGTATGAGCCAACCTCTAATGGGTTTTGAACCACTGTCTTCAGTTTGAGAGTTCTATATCCTTCCACTGGAACACTGAGGCAGTTTCTAGTAGACAGACAAAAGAGGAAAAGGTATATACAACAGTTGTGTATAACATCAATAAGCTATATATATTTTTTATTTGTTTACAGGCCTGGGGTTTAGGCAAGGTTCTGAGTAATAAATCAACAGTGCAGTCTCTGATAGATCAAATCTGTGATATGGCAAACCGGGAGCAATTCACTCAGTCTCTTGTGTCACTGGGACTGGTGTCACGAGAACCAAGTCAAGAGGGACCCAGCATCTCCACCAAGACCTCACAACCATGTCTTACAAAATACGCACAGGTATTCATTAGTTTTAATATAGTAAATACGGTTCCAGCATCTCGGCCAAGACCTCACAACCATGTCTTACAAAATACGCACAGGTATTCATTAGTTTTAATATGGTAAACACGATCTTAGTATCTCCACCAAGACCTCACAACCATGTCTTACAAAATACGCACAGGTATTCACTGGTTTTAATATGGTAAACACGATCTTAGTATCTCCACCAAGACCTCAAAACCATGTCTTACAAAATACGCACAGGTATTCACTGGTTTTAATATAGTAAATACGGTTCCAGCATCTCGGCCAAGACCATACAAACATGTCTTACAAAATATGCACAGGTTCACTGGTTTTAATAGGGTAAACACTGTCTCAGTATCTCCACCAAGATCTCACAACCATGTCTTACAAAATACGCACAGGTATTCATTAGTTTTAATATAGTAAATACGGTTCCAGCATCTCGGC
>JAULBS010025468.1:0-10523 GCA_032355785.1 Symmetromphalus regularis
ATACATACATACATACATACATACATACATACATACATACATACATACATACATACATACATACATACACACACAAACACACACTAACACAATTAGAATAAATATAAATAATAACAATAATAATGTAAAAAAAGCTCAATTAACGTTAAATAATATTGATTACACCAAACAATCTATTCCAAGCAAGGTAATACAATGTATTCAGAGATATTTTAAATTGTTAGAAACGACATTGTTCTTCCATTCACTCCAACAGACAATGCCACACATAGAAACGCATAGATCAATCGCGTAGTAATGTTCCGAACTAGACAAAGCCCTGCTTGTGATCATTGTGACGTGTGCAAAAATATAGTGCAATTAACCTTTTTTATACAATGATTCATACAATACAAGAATATTGGTCAGAATAAAATAAAAATCACCAAAATAAGTCAAACGTTTGTATAAAGTAACAATATAGTATTATGTCAGACTTTATTTAAGTCAGTTATTATGCAGGAGCAGAAAGAATATTGGTCAGAATAAAATAAAAAATCACCAAAATAAGTCAAATGTTTGTATAAGGTAACATTATTGTATTATGTCAGACTTTATTTAAGTCAGTTATTATGCAGGAGCAGAAAGAATATTGGTCAGAATAAAATTAAAAATAACCTAAATCAGTAAAACGTGTGTATAAGGTAACAATATAGTATTATGTCAGACTTTATTTTAGTTAGTGATTATGCAGGAGCAGAAAGAATATTGGTCAGAATAAAATAAAAATCACCAAAATCAGTAAAACGTGCATATAAGTTAACAATGTGGTATTATGTCAGACTTTATTTAAGTCAGCGATTATACAGGAGTTGAAAGAATATTGGTCAGAATATAATTTTAAAAATATAGCTGGAAAGCAGTTTACGTTCTGGAGAAAATAGCTAGCGGGTGCTCTCTAGACTAGTTTTACCACTTCATGTTAAAATCTACGTAAACCTTTGGAACTAGTAAGATCGCTGCTAAACGCCGCAAATGGTAGTCTATGCTGAACGCAATCAGGAAGCTCGGTGCAGAAGACAGTTGTCATACAAACAACACTTCATGTGTATAAACCAGTGGTCCACAACCAGTTCATCAAAGGCCGTGATATGTGATGTCCTGTCTGTGTGAAGATGCATATAAAAGACCCCTTGCTGCTTATCGGAAAGAGTAGTCTATGCAGAGGCAGCGGGTTTCCTCTAAATGTATATATCAGAATGGCCATATGATTGACGTCCAATAGCCGATGATAAGATAAAAATCAATGTGCTCTAAATAAAACACTTTACTTTTACACTTCATGGAAACAGTGCAATCATATTAATGACCGATGAAAATGAAAAAGCGGCATGTGTTTATGAACTCATCTTTTGTCATTTAATTTTATCTTACTAAATGTGAAAACTGGCAAAATTGCACTCCACTTAAAAGATCTCAGTTGGAATTATGTTCAAGCGAGCAATTCCTTGTCCTCCTGCTATTTCTGAGAGGACTGGTTGATTGGTTCTACTTATTTTCGTGATTATATCCAATTAAGGTTCAAGTACGCTGTCCTGGACACAGATCAGCTTTCTGTGTTATTTTTCCAGGACTGAGGTTAGTGTTTGTAGGAGAGAGAAACACGCTACCGCCACATTAATGTGGCTACTCGCATCGATAAGCAGCAAGGGGTCTTTTATATGCACTAATCCACAGACAGGATAGTAAATATCATAGCCTTTGATAAACCAGTTGTGGACCACTGGTCGGTGTAAATGATATACCGTATACACCTACCCATAGATCAGACCCAGAACGGGGGTTATTTTTAAATATTTTTAAATATTCAACTAACCCATGGTTAGCTAAGCCATGCTTTGAACAACTGGGCCCAGGTATTTAGCACTGATTACAAAAATACTTAATGAGCAGTTTGAAATGGGGGCCCTATTTTGCCCATGTGGCCCAGGCCTATTACCAGCATTGCATGGGCCTGCCAGTGAGCTTTGCAAATCAATAACTCTGGATTGCAGCCGATACTAGGTGTGGGGATTGCTTCTGTAGCTCAGTACATTCTCTAATTAATCACCATTAACATGGAGCATACGACATTTTCAATCTGTGGATATTCGAAGACTACTCTTTTTGATAGAAACTATACTACTTCGCCTCTAACCATGATAGCGATCATGCTAATGCAGGTTTACTGATAATCTGACAAGACTTCTCCAATTACATTAGTCTTCTAAGCCGTTTGTGTTGATCACATATCTTAATACCTTCATTATTACAATAGAGTTCATATCAGCCATATCGCCTTGCACAGAATATCGGATTGAAGAGACTGTCCTTGAAGAACAGTGCTTCCAGTAACCATCATGAGACATCTAAACTCAAGGTCAAATACTGTAATATAAACCTGATATGGAATCTTGGCATAAGACCAAACAGAAACGTATACTACTGTTCAGTAATGTAAACAAACGTAGATATATAATGTAGAATGAGGTATAATCACAACATAGTCACTAACAACAAGAACCAAACAACAACAATATAAATGGAGGTTACATCAGTAAAAAACTGTTTTGACTAAATGATGACCAGAGGCTCACAAATGGTTTATCAAAGACGGTGGTATGTGCTGTCCTGTCTGTGGGATAGGGCATATCAAAGATCCCTTGCTGCTTATCGATAAGAGTATCCACATTAGTGTGGCGGTAATGGATTTTCGTCTCTTATACTAACACTAACCTCTTTCATGGACAGAGCACAGTTGTGTGCCCAGGACAGCGTGCTTGAGCCTTAATTGAATACAAGCATGAAAATAAATGCAACCAACTCCCCAACAAAAGTAGATATATAATGTAGAATGCGACATACATAACAACAACAAGTCACTAACAACAACAAGAACCAACCAACCAACAATGTAAACTGCGCTTACACCCGTATTTAGACTAAATGACGAAGAAACGGCTAACGTTTACATTTATATCATAAAGAAACATACTGGAACAGATTATTATTTAGGGATTTTATTTCAATTTTTCGAACCCAAAAAATGGGGTGGGGGATAATTATATAGGCATTCCCCTTTCCAAAACGTCCACATCGCCCACTAATTATCCCATTTAGCCACCCGATCCATGACTTACGCCCATGGTTATAACATGATATTACATTAATACCCTAAACACAATTTAATGATTATTATTAACTAAAATAAGTCTCTTACATACTGCTGTAAAACATCTTGTAATTAATAGTTTTGCTGATGGTGCTCCACAGATGACACGGGAAATGCTTTAGCTAACATAATCTCTTTATCTTGTGACATTATTATGGTCTTAATGAAACCCGATACCATTCTACCGCAAACCTTTTAAACTCTAATGGTAAATATTTACCTTCATCTTGTACCGTATCGATTTATCTTTCAATTTAAAGAAACAGCTAACATATTGATGTGTTTGTTGCGTGTTTGTCGTCGAATCGATAATTCTCAGTGGACCCATTTGCAGTTTGGGTCCACAACTGGTTAATCAAAGACCGTGGTATGTGTTGTCCTGTCTTTGGGACTGAGCATATAAAAGACCCCTTGCTGCTTATCGGAAAGAGTAGCTTATGTGGCGGCATATTTATATATTTCCTTTAAATAAATATGTCAGAATGACCATTATGATTGATGTCCAATAGCCGATGATAAGATAAAAATCAATGTGCTCTAGAGGCGTCGTTAAATAAAACAAACTTTATTTCTTTTGTGTTGTTTCCTTGCATACATTTTATAAAACTGCTTAAGAGAATAAAATCGGTCTGAGTCTTTGAAACGTAGGAGCGGTCTAAATAGCGCAGTGGTTAAGCTACGGGTCTCACTGCTGGTAAGTACTCAGATCAAATCTCAGTCGAGGCATGGGATTTTTAATCTCGATACCGTCTGCAACCCAGAGTGAGTGCTCCGCAAATGCTCAGTGGGTAGGTGTAAGCCACTTACACTGAAAAGCAATCCACAACTGGTCTATAGGAGCCGTAGTATGTGCTATCCTGTCTGCAGGAAAGCGCATATAAAAGATCCCTTGCTGCTAATTTGAAAGTGTAGCCTATGTGGCGGTAGAGAGTTTCCTCTAAAATACTATGGATCACAGAATACCATATGTCAGTCACCTAATAGCCGCTGAATAAACAGTGTGCTGGGGTGTCGTTAAACAAACAATCCTTTCCTTTCCTTAAACGTAGGGAAATATAAATGTAACGACATCCAGCATATTGTTATTTTTTTGTATTGTTTAACGACAGCACTAGAACACATTAATTTTTCAACCATCGGCTATTGGATGTCAAACATTTGGTTATTTTGACACGTAGTCAAGTATGAGTCAGCCTCCAACGGGTTTTGAACCTCTTTCATCAGCTTGAGAGTCCGACGTTCTACCGATGTGCCACAGAGACTCACTGTGTGGCTATTAGACGTCAGTCGTGATGTATTTTCCATTCACGGTCTAGAGAATAAACGTGTTATCACCGTATGAATTTTTCCATCGACATGACAACAAATAGCACAATCAATCTTTGGACACAGGATGAAATGAGATTTGAAAATACCCAGTAGACCAACTGAAAGGAATGGATCTCAGGCAGGCGCAGGTGCAGGATTTCTAATAGGGGGTGGGGGTCCAAATGTGATGGGTGAAGAGGACTAGGGGGAAAATGGTTAACTGTCACGTTCTTTCACTAAGAAAATGTCTAAAAAAAAAAGAAAAAACCAGAATAGGGAGGGGCATCCGGACCCCCTGAAACACCCTCTGGGTCCGTTACTGTCAGGGGCGGTGCAGACAGTACGACCAGTACGGCCAGGGTGGTACCCCTTTTTGAAGAAGTAGGGCCTGGCCGTACTACTTTTCTATTATTTCTTATTTTTGCATAAGTAATAGTTCTTCGGACGCTCGGCTTCGTTGCCTTTGGCAATCTTGAGACGCAACACTATTTTTTACACTGTGCCGCCCCTGGATCTGTCATTTCATTGCTTTTAGCCGGACATTATAGGCCTACCACCGAGCTACGCCCAACTGATATACGAAATGAATTCAGTACATTACTTGTATGACTTCCGTCAGCCTCTGTCCATTTACTGTGAACGGACCATCTGACGATTCCGTGACAGAAATCACCGGAAGAAATGTCACTCATTACACACGAAAGAACTCTTTAATTCTGTAATTCCATCAAAGAACAAACGGCTCAGTGAAAATCGATAAAACTGTAGACAAAATACTAGCGAGATCACGTCGTTAAAAGACCCCTCAAGCAACTTGCAAGAATTGTCGTCACAAAGGTACAATTACAACAGTAGCATTTCACAATCTGACTTGCTAATGACCATGATGTCAACGTCGTGCACCACGTCGCAAGGACACGTTGATTTCCTGACATCAATTAGTCTATCATAAACCCAGATCGCATTTAATAACAGCGCACTGCAACAGTTAATAAGAACGGTGCAAGCTTTATTATCCCTATCCTATGATCAGAAAGCGCATAAACAATAATTACAACACGCCTATTGTCGGTACTAGACCAAATATCCGTGATTTCTCTCAAATAATGTGTATAGCAGGTGCTCGCTAAAGATCTCAAAGACATTTCAAGAAAGGTTCATTCGGTTCAAACGTGTTTATTTGGCTTAAATGTAACAGTAAACAAGCCAAAACAACCTCTTTGTAATTCCTTTGGATTTGCAATGGGTAAATTGTGCGTATTGACGAGGTTTTTTCCCATATACTAATACTCTTTTCATACTGCATGTATTCATACGCTGTTTATGCATAATGTATTCATACGCATAAAACTGTTCTGAAGTTTATTATAGGGTCAATAGAAAACACAAAAATTATCATATGATACCAGTTCTTCGTGCACTATTTTCAACCCTCAACTAATAGAATGTGTCAACATTAATGGGTCATTCAATATTTTTTGTTTTATTTTCGGTACTAAAAAAAAAACTGGCCGATTGTATGCTGAACATACCTAACAATTTCCATTCCATTTCCTGAAATCCCCATTTTTGTTTAAGCCTAATTTTAATAATATGTTTTACAGTAGTGATTTGTTTTTGTAAACGAAATTATTTAGTTATATTTTACTCATTTCAGGATAGTGGTGATGGGAGCAGCTGCCGTGGGCAAAAGCGCCATCATCTCACAGTTCCTCTACGATCGCTTTATCGATGAATACAAGGAGACCGTGGAGGAGCTGCACCGCGGCGAGTACGACATCAACGGCAGACATCTGACCCTTGACATCCTAGACACATCCGGGGCTCACTCTTTTCCCGCCATGAGAAAACTCGCCATAGCAACGAGTGACGCTTTTGTTCTCGTGTATTCCGTATCGAATGATTCTTCTTTCGAAGCTGTGAAAAACCTCCGAGACCAGGTTCTAACGGAAAGAAACGACGAGGACGTGCCGATCGTGATCGTCGGAAATAAGACGGACGTGGAGGACCAAAATAGGTCGATCTGTAGAGAAACCGCCGAGACGCTGGTTAACGTCGAATGGGGAAACGGCTACGTCGAAGCGTCGGCGAAAGACAATTGGAATATCGTTGGAATTTTCAAAGAGATTCTCAGCCAATCAAACATCCAGTACAACTTGAGCCCGGCGGTAAAACGCAGACGACAGTCTATGCCTGCTGTTCTGGTTCAGAAGAAGAAGATAACGACAGAGAAGCGACACAGCTGTTCTCTTAATTGACGTGCTTTGTACTCTTTGTCTTATAGGCAATGTCATGCTATCAGAGTGCTTAGTCTTAGCTGTTTGCAACTGTCATTTAGGATGAAAGAATGATGACGTCTTTCCTAACCTATACTGACGTATTTCCGAATCAGCCGAACAACGTCTTCTCACATTTTCTTTGACGATGCCAGAATCGGTCAGAGACATGGTGGGTGAGCAGGTTCAAAGAAGGAAAAACCTTGCGAACACTGGTTCCATATATTTGTAACTCATCGTAAACAAAGGGACATGTTTTTAATTAGTTCGAAATTAAAAATAAAGCGCAATGACCACTTTAGTTCCTCATCACTTCCCGCAATCGCCATCTTGTCATGGACTAGTGCTATCCAATGAAATTATTGCGAAAGGGCACAAGCCGTTTAGTTTTCAAGACATTGATGGGCTGTGTTGTGTCTAGAGTGAAGAAACGGACATACACTACGTTGTACATACAGTAACGACAAACGCCATTTGAATTGTAAATAACTAACAGTTTGTGTCTGAAAATGTGTGAATATGTGAGTGCGTGATATTAAATGACACCAAATGAGACAAGTTGAAAGAGCTGAAGTTTTGTATTTGCTTGTTTTATTTGCATATTAATGCTCAAATTTGTACATGTTTTCAGAAAAAGAAACGTTTTTACCAATAAATAAATTATTTACATGTTTTTGTATATTTATTTGTTGATTTAGTAAATACGAAACTAAATATCTTCGATATATGTCATGTTTTAAACCAAACTCTACACAAGACAGCAACCAAAATTTATTACAAGATTTTTATTTGTTTCGTTTAACGACACCACTAAAGCACATTGATTTGTTAATCATCTGCTATTGGATATCAAACATTGGTAATTTTGACACGTAATCAAGTGTGAACCAGCCTCCAACGGGTTTTGAACCCCGGTATTCAGCTTGAGAGTCCGATGTCCTACCACTGGACCATAGAGACTCACTACAAGACTTGAATACATGTGAATTGATGTCAAAATAGTGATAATACCAGGTGTTCGCAAAAAGGGTTGAGTGTAAGGGGAACTCTTCATAAGGGACGTCTTTAGTTGGTATGTCCATCATTTTCATACCAAAGAAAACAAATGTTTAGAATGTCAAACGAAAATGCTGCATGACATCATTTTAGAGACTGCTACGTCATAGCAATGGAGACCTTCTAATAACTACCATAATAAAGTAAAGTTTGTTTTATTTAACGACGCCTCTAGAGCACATTGATTGTTATCTTATCAGCGGCTATTGGACGTCAATTATATGGTCATTCTGACATATGTATTTAGAGGAAACCCGCTGCCCCCACATTGGCTACTCTTTCCGATAAGCAGCAAGGGGTCTTTTATAGGCACTGTCCCATAGACAGGACTGCACATACCATGGTATTTGATAAACCAGTTAATGTAACCATTGATACCTGATGGTAGCGCTCGACCTTTCTGTGGCATGCACGTGCAGCATGCAACCCTTTGAGTATTTGAAAACAAGTATGCCCCAACAGCACATGCTGCTCATGTTGGTATTTAACATTGGTGAAAATTAATTATTCAATCATATTCCTTGAACATGGCACGAAGGCGATTATCAACTTACATAGGATGGCAAATAATCGGAATGAATTCCACAGGGATGTCTTGTAAAGCTATTGGACGTAACCTGGGGTGCCATCATACTGTAGTCGGCTTTTTAGACCAATGGTGTAAAGGACCTTCCACGGTCTGGACGACTTGTATTGACTACAAGGCGCGAAAACAAGGATCTGTTTCGATTAGTACAGCATGAACGATTTCTAACAGTCCTGCCCTGAAACGATTGCGGTTACTCAATCGGCGTATCTGCACCAGAACCGTCCGGAACCATTTGAAAGCAGCAGGATTAAAGTCATGAAGAACCATAGTGGCCCCTTTTGAAAAATCATCATAAATAGCATGTATGACATGGTGTCTTGCACGATGGAACGGGAATCTGAGGAGTTGGAGAAAGACAATTGGTCATATTAAAGCCGCTTCCTGCTCCATGTCACTGATGGACGAATAAGAGTTTGCAGGCATCGAAACACAGCGTATACCTCCAAAAACACAAAGCCGACTGTTCAATATGGTGGAGGCTCTGTAACTGTTTGGGGGGTGTATATCTCATAATTGCAAGTTAGATCCAGTGACCATCGGGGGAAACTTAACAGGTTCAATGACAGCCTTGTAAGGATCTGATTCGGTCGACTTCTTGACTGCTTTGCCACTGTTTTCGTGGTTGTGTGTAGCTTGGTGACCTAAATTCCTGTCATGTCTGCTGGATGGTTGTGGTTCATGAGACTGAGGGTTCTCATACGTGTCTTTAGTTTGGATGTGCAATTTAAATCATTTGTTAATTTATTAATTTAATGTATGTGAAAAGTCCACTTTCTTACCTGATTATATAGAGGTCCCACCCACCTACGATCCATGACTGATATAATGAAAGCAGTGATAGGCGTATGCTGTCCAGTACGTGGGGGGAAAGTGATACTCAAAACAAAATAGAAGGCTGGAGGAAAAAGGGGTATGAAGACTACATTTAACCCCTTCCAATAGAAACTGTAATGTTTATTCGTATATCTGGAATATTTTTGCTAGTTGTAATGTCTGACATTACCTGTAATGTCTGACTACCTATTTTAAATCGTTTGGGCTATTTTCCGTTCCAACCAGTGGTCCACGACGGGTTCATCAAAGACCGTGTAGGACAGTGCATATAAAAGACTCCTTGCTGCTTATCGATAAGAGTAGCCTATGTGGCAGCAGGGGGTTTCCTCTAAAAAATGTCAGAATGACCACATGTATAACGTCCAATAGCCGATGTTAAGATAAAAATCAATGTGCTCTAGAGGCGTCGTTAAATAAAACAAACTTTACTTTTTATAAATTATACCAGTTCACTAAATTTGATATTTTACAAGACGGTGTTAAGCAATATTCTTGTTAATTGGTAAATTATACTAGTTCCCATAATTTTATATTTCACAGTGTTAAGCAATATTTGTGTTAACTGGTAAATAATACGGGTTCCAGTAACTTGATATTTTACAAGATTATGTTAAAGCATTGTTGTCTTTCTTTGCACAACTTTCATTTTTCTTTTCTTTGGGCAAATTCGTTTTATATGTTTAATTATTATAAATAACCTTCACAAACTGAGTGTAATGAAGTGAAAGTGACTGGGTCACAAGGTCAACGTTTAGAGTAAATGTACCGAATACTGGACATCTGTGTGATTTATGATTTCCTCATTGTCAGAAGGTTAAGAAGACATATTGTTACACAAAGTTCTCTCTCATAAAACTATACCGTCTGCTAAAAGTAGCACCTCAGTCACACAAAACTCTCTTTCATTAAAATGTCATCTGCCTTTTCTGTCATCTGTTTGTTTCTATACCTGGACAAAGTTATATTAAATATCTTGCAATTTTCTATCACTGGCATAGGAAGTGGGGGGGGGGTGGGGAGAGGAGCATGTGCCACCCACATTTTAGAGATTATATATATATTGTCCACTGTCTGCTGTCTGTTATCAGGGGCCATGGAGCTGAAGTGTCCCCTCTTTTCATTGGGGACAATTAATTACAAAATCATTAAAGGTTTGGTTTTTTTTTTTCTGACTGAATAAAAATATTTTCATTGGTGACGAAAAAAAGTGTCTGAAATCCGGAGTTTTCAGGAATGCTACTGGCCTTTGGGCACCTACTTTACAGTGTCA
>JAULBS010025479.1:0-10522 GCA_032355785.1 Symmetromphalus regularis
GGGAGATAAGCAATGGTGGATTTGATGGCGTTTTACCTTGCTGTTCGTGGACGAAATTTAAACGTCTAAAACATATAGTAATAAAAATTTTGAATTTTTTGTTTTATCTCATCTGTTTTAGTGGATGTTTATAGATACTCTTTATGAAAACAATAACCCAAAACGGTATTATATTTCACTTGTGCTTTAAGTGTCATGTAAAATCAGAACACTTATAATTATTCTTTTTTATATATCCTGCCCTCAGTATGCAAAACATACATGTCCAAGACATTTGATCCTGTGCTGATTATAAGTGGACCAAAATTGCCAAAATGGACAATACTGTTTGTTGTAATCAGCCCTTGACGTGTTTGTTTTTTAAAAATGTTTTGTATGAAGATGGCAAATTTGAGCTATTTGCAATTTGCAGTACTTTATAATATTGTCATTTTTAATTCTGCTAGATTGTTTTATTACCATTGCTTTTAGCTGCAAACCATCGTCATCTTCATCATCATCTTCATCATTATCATCATCATGAATTCTGTTTTGTTAACCCATTTACCAACAAGTTTTTGATGTAACCAATTTAAGTTATATAAAATTTATTATAGGCCTGAAATACTTTGCAAAGAAAAACAATTTAGAAAACCTATTGATACTTTTTAAATAATATCAAATGTACTGATTATATGGAACAGTTGTATCGACTTTTAAGGGCAAATATTAGCTCATCAAATAGCGTTGGAATTATTCCAGTGATTTTGTGATAAAATATGTTCTTGAACATAATAAGATTTGTTTTCTATGACTTTATTGATTATGAGTGTTTCTTTATTATTCTCTATCATACAAACACAGAATGGGATGTGGTTATATAAATTGAATTCTAACATGAAATATTGTCCTTTCTCTAAAGATATAGCTTAAGTTAAAGATAAACGGTCACTTATGAAAATAACACTATGGTTTCAATGCATTTCAGTGCACATCATTCATTAAAATGATCTCTTACTGTTGGTTCAAAACACAAAGTGGATGATGGTATTTCATTTTAGGCTGTGAGCTCAAAGGACAAGGTCACATGCTAAAATATTTTTAAAATATACTGAACAGCAAAATAAATGTAAATGTTTGTTCAGATCAAGTTTAATGAAATTAGATGAAAAATTCATAAAACCATAAAACTCATACTGCGCACACTTTACACTTCTCTGCACTTGCCACCAGTAACCAAAACATCCGATGTCAAAATATGGTTAACTTTTATTCAATCAGACATTGCAAATTAAATTAGCTTTTCTTTCGCTAATCAATATATATGTTCTTTCAAACATTGATGCAGTTGAATTTGGTCTATCTACATATATGTCACTATTGCTAAATGCCACCACCAATTTTTTTTTAATACAAATAATGAGAACTGTTTTCTTCAAAGGGAAAGAAAAAAATTATTGAATTTTAGGCCTTGACAAGGATAAGAATAATAATTAGTTAATATACCTTATTACCTTATTTAACACAAGGTGAAAAAGGTTAGTTTCAGACTTTGCCACCACATCACGTGCAGAAGAAAAACAGTGAGTCGCAGACATCTTAAATATAATTCCACACAAAATGTAATCCTCAGTAGACCAATTTGCAGTTTGGTCATCAAAGTCTGTGGTATGTGCTGTCCTGTTTGTGGGAAAGTGCACATAAAATACCCCTTAGATGCTTATAAAAAGAGTACGCTATGAGGTGGCAATGTGTTTCCTCTAAAGAAATATGTCAGAATGACCATATGTTTGACGTCCAATACCCAATGATGAGATAAAAATCAATGTGCTGTAGAGGCATCATTAAATAAAACAATCTTTACTTTTACCTTACAAAATGAAATTAATATATGAAAAAAATAATTTATACATCAGTATATGAGTAACCGATCATTTAGTCTGCTGTTAGACATCCTAATGTTGTTAGATTCATCTTCTGTTACTTCGCTCTGTTCATACGGAGTAGGTGTCTTGTAATGCTTACAGTGCTTTGAACACTACTTTTCATTCTTATGGATCAGATTTTGACATTCACTTGACATCACGTGGATCGGCACCATCACCAACCATGGATCCGCCTGGATTTAACAAAACTGCTTTAACCAATCTCACTGCTTCCAATTCTGTACCGACACCCAAAAAAGATCCGCCCAAAAGCAAGGAGGTCAAGAAGGCACCAAAGGAATTGGACCAGGATTCTCAAACTCTTTTACAATTAAGCAAAATTATATATCTGGATCCTTGTGTTCCTTCTGATGATTGTGACACGCCTGTAAAAAAATTTGACACTGGTTCTATATCATCGACGGAAGGTGAAAGAATGCTTGCATCCATTAAAAGAGATAACAGTACTTCTAGCGTAACTACTAACACCTTCTTAGACATTAGTGACTTGGATGCTTGTACCAAGTCAGAATCACCTGCACAGTCATCAAAAGGTTTTCACTCGGACGTCTACAGTACAGTGTTTGCTCTTCAGTCGCTAGGGGACGATTCGTGGAATGATTATCTAACCAAAGTCCGGGCTATGTGGGATGGTCAGTTCCAGACAGTGCCCCACACTGAACAGAATAACCACTCTGAAAAGAGCAGTAGGGATGCAGGAGATCATATGTCACCTTTATGGAAAAATCAAGGTCAAGGTCAGATCATAATGCTTAAAGTTTTTAAAAACTTTAAAAAATGTTTTGTTCTTTTTATTTTTCGGATGGCACTAATATTCGTTGATCATCTAAATTCGAAAGTTTTTGACTAACCAATGAAATCTCTAGGATTTGACCTTGTAGTGACCTTTTTTGGTTTCACTGGTTATTCTGCCTAACTCATTCCCTCTGCTTGCTTCCCAGTGGCGTTCTGCTTCTCTCTGCTTTGGGGGCAATGTTTGCAGCTTTCAACTTTGTTGGCAATTTGCATGGTGCGGCCATTGTTTCAACTGACTTTGAAGAACAAAAGCATGTGAAGATATGACGTTCAGTGATCAAGTGCCTTGGATCTTCAGCATGGATCGAAAATCCACTAGTTTTTCTTTGGTTCACTTCTTTTGTTTTGTGCTACATTTTGATCTTTCCTTTTTTTTATTTTTGGTTTCTCATACATTTCTTTCTAATCATTTGTTGATGTTGTTCAATTTATTTAATAATAACAAAAATATTTTGTTTAAAAAATAATATATTTCTTTTTAATAACAATGGTTTATGGAAAATTTTAATATGTGTTTTGTTTGTTGATCATTCCCAGTTGTTTAAACCAAAAATGTTTTGAATTGGTCTAAAATGCAAATTGTGAGCATAAAAGAATGAATAAGCTTATAGGCATCTTTCTGATCATCTTTATTCTTTCATAATATTTTATTCCACTTGTTAGACAATCAAAGTTGTATTTTACACAATTCATTCATCACAACTACATACATTTACATCCAACATTATAAGATCTGGGATTTAATTAAATCTACTTCTATAAATCATTTGTTTTGTCTTTATTATGGTTAGATTCCTCCACCAATTGAAAATTACATAATCTAATGGTCAAATCTGTTTTGATGACAACAAATAAAGGAAAATGTGTTGTTTGCTTGATAATCATATATTAAAATGATGTCATCACATCTATGATCATTGTGTCATTTCATTTCATGTCTTCTTATTTTTTATCCCAGTAAACATTTGTAGGATGGTGTTAAAACTAGTAGAAAGCATATTTCTTTTAGTAACTTTCAGTTATCACAGGGTGTCCCCCAATTGCTGATGTTTACTTTTGTGCTGGGGGTGGGGGGGGTGTCTTTAAAAAAAAAAATCAAAGCAATTTGTGAATTAAATGTTTTCCAATATAGAAAAATTTCATTTAAAATATTTATATCTTTTCAGTATATAGTAGGATGATGTAAAAAAAAACTATTTCACTCTTTAAATATGTTTTGTTTACTTTTTATTCAGTTGGCTAAATATTATTTCATATTCCATGTTCATTGATATTCTTTATAGAAATTATGAATTCATTTCCAATTCTTATTCAGTGTCCATTCATCATCAACTGCTTTTGCTTCACAAATATTTTTACCAAATTTAGTAAGAAGATGTGTCTCAAGAGCTATTTTACCCATTTAATATGCTTTCGTTTACTTTTTATTCAGTTGGATAAATATTATTTCATATTCCATATTCACTGATATTGTTTATGGGAATTACACATTCATTACCAGTTCTAATAAGAGTCCATACATCAACTGCTTATGCTTCACAATGTAGTTATGTATTGTTGCATAGTTGTTTATTGAATTTCTTCCGCTTATGACGTTTCTGCTATATTTGATGTCAGGTCTATCAAACATTGCTTTTCCTTGTTCAGATGCTGTGGCATTTATTATTTAGTCATTTTAATTTTTCAAGTTTATTGCTGTTGAATTCTGCCACTAGGCACCCCCTACCACTCAGCAAAAATGGACAAAACTGAGTACAGAGTTGTTATCAAGTTTCTTGATGACAAGAAACAAGAGAAAATCCATGAATGCATATATGTGCTGTCTATGACGATTCTGCCCTATTGTATGCTACAGTCAAAAGATAGGTCAGAAAGTCAGAAACTTGATCACAGCTCTGTACTCAATTTTCCCCCCAATGTTTGTTGAGTGGTAAGGGGTACATAGTGGAAGAATTCAACAAGTACCAAGCACAAAAAAATTAGCCATCCCTTAATGAACTGGGGCAGGTTCAAAACATTTTGACACCTCCCTCATACATATGCAGGTTTGTAAAACTACTTTTAAATTAGTTATACTGGTTTGTGAATCAGACGTGTTTTGTTTCAAATTGCAGTTTTATCAGTATGTCATTACGTATTTTATGATATTTGAAAGTTTGAGCTTTCTATGGCTTTGTTACTTCCAATGTATTTACTGCTGTTTTTAATATCGCATTAACCAACATGCACAGCATGAGAAAACTTGTTGACTGTGATATCATAAACAGTGTTAAGTACCTTCTTTTCCTTTCATTGAGTTAGTTTTGATCTGTAAACATGCATGAATGATGTTTTTGCTTTTTGTAATAGTTAGAGAATAAGTAACAATACTTTATTGGCATATAAAAAACGTACTATCGCCAAGAAAAGTGTGAGTTACAAATTCTCTGTCTTAGACCACAGCCAAAGACTCGAGTTACACAGTCAAGCATACAACTTACATTTGTATCATTCTAATTATAAACTGGACTGTCGAAAGAGGCATTGGAGCTGGTGGGTGGGGGTTGCTAGTGGAGGGCGGATGGGGTGGGGCTGGTAGGCTTTCAGCCCTCCTAATAATTCCCATAAATATATTCCTTATTCATCATTGAATTATTCAACAGCAAATTCTGATGTTCAGAAATGGGAGTTGCCCCCTCCACCCCCAATATGAATTTCATTCCAATACCCCTGGTCAGTAATACTTTACTGGAATATAAAAGTACCTCAACTACAGTGTGATGGGTAGTGAACCTTTAGTGGACCCGTATAAGTAATTTCTCATTCTAGCCAGTGGTTCACAACTGGTTTAGCACATGTTGTCCTGTCTGTGGGAAAGCATATATAAACTAAATGCTACTAATCAAAAAGAACAGCCTGTGTGTAATTATTTACACAGACCTTCTACTGCAACTTTTTCACAGAGAACAACATATACCACAGTCTTTCCTCTGAAGATCAGGACCCTTATTCCCGAAAAAGTATAAGTTTACAACAGACAGCTACTTCTGTCGTAAATTTAATTTACGTGTGAGCACTACCTCATTCTTGAAGTGTAAATGTAGACGTAACTTAATTGGATGTAAATATACGATTTAAAAAAATGTAACTCTTTAATTACACTTTTTTGAGAATAGCTTTTAGTAGTGCATTTACATTTAAGGGCAACTTACTACTTACACTTTTTCGAGAATAGGGTCCCAGGCTTGGAAATAAGTATTTTAGTTCAGCTGGTCAAAATGTCCAACATCAATCAATTTGTGCTGGACATTAAAGAAAATGTTCCTGACACACAATTTAATATGAACAATTTAAACAAAATACACAATTTAGTTTTTATAGTGTATGCTTTTTGTTATTTAATTTTTCACTGTTTATTCAACAGACAAAAGATACACCAAGCTAACTTTATGCAGAAATGGTATTTTTTATTAAAAGTTAAAACACAAGTATCAGAAAAACTGACCAACACAATTAACTTTGGAACTGTCAAATCTTCTAAAATGACAAATGTCCATGACCAGCCACTTATTCCAGGCCTGATTTACAAAGACCATATGTTTGAAACCTAACAACTGGAGTAATCAATGCACTGAGATATCATTAAACAAGAATTCTATACTTTTACCACTTGACCAAATGGACAAGAGTCTTTGGCAGTGCTCTAAATGTTGCATTATTTTTTCTGTGTTTTTTTTTGGATGGATTTGCTCTGAGTAGATCTAATTAGAGAAATCTTGGAGATGCAACCAGACTGTCAGTTTAAAAACACTGTTACCAGCCAATGGCTATAAACAGGACACGTAGTTGAAGAAGAATATTTGTGCTTGCATCGTATCTTCTAGCGTGGCATGTAAATTAGTTCACTAGTAGTTAAGATAAAGATATTCATTTACTGCAATTGTTAGTTACTAATCTGTATTTTTCAGTGCAGAGATGATCCAAAAAATGGATTTTATTTTAATAAATTTTCAGAAATTTTGTATTGCATTTTCTTTGAAATTATTAAAGAGTAGTACAACAATGTTTTTTTCTAAATACTACATTTTGTAATTTAACTTGTTCGAATACAATTTAGCAGTCATCTAATTATTTTATTTGTAATCTACTATTTAAAATGAAAGTATTTTGTCAACAAATATCACTTTATGAAATTTAAAATCTTAAATCCCGTGTAAGAATAATTTTGTATGTAACATGTTCATTAGGACGCTCCACTCCACCTCCTTTATGAACTTAGATGATTCTTAATCCTTATTATTACAACTTAAAATAATTATAATAAAATATATATTTCTAGCAAAAGTAATGTTTTTAGTGTTATTCTCTATTTATTCTTAATCAACCTGTTAGATATAATTAAATTACATTTGAAATATAGTGTAATTAATTTGAAAAGATATAAACACATTATTTTCTTTCATATACAGTTGAATGCAGAATATCTTTTAACCAACGAACTCATTTTTTATTGATTTTTTTTATTGATTTCTTGCAGACTTTGATTTTGCCGATGTTGGACAGCTTGTAGCCCCAGGTGCGAGCCCCCAGCTCCAAACCTTTGAAAACCCGCTTTATGAAACAACAACTCCTCCCAACACAACCCCCAATTCCGTACAGCAGCTTTCTAGCAGCCCCATGCTTCCCGTGTCGCCCAGTGTGAGCCCATCACCGTCTCCGCAGGCAACGTCAGACAGCACTACATTGTCCTCAAACAGCCTCACTAGCACATCAGCTGACAGTAATAAGCATTCTGGGTAAAAATATGTAATTTGATTTTGTGTGGCTACTACCGTCTGTAATTTACTGTGGGATTTTTAATAAATGATTTGATTTTGATTTGTACTTAGGGCTGTTGCAGTTAAATTTATAAGGGGGGGAGCAGAACACCTTTAAATTTTTAGGGTACCAACTATTAAAAAACAGAAGAAAATTCACCCACCACCTAATTTTTTAAAACATGCTCATGATCCCATACCAAGATAAAAATATTTTGAAAGTACCAATTCATTCTTCATGGTCGGTATTAACAATCGTTCAAATCATAGATGACCTATTCCCTCACGGAAGCCATGTTGTGGGGTCCCATTTTTATAGTGGGGCAGTTTGTTTTTTGCCCCAGTTTAATAAAATGCCCGAATTCGAATAACAACATTTATTCATATTAGCATTACAACCAAACAGCTATATAGGTTGATAGACCAATCATTACGAGTTTTTACATGGTTTACTGCTAATTTCATACAAGTGGTAATTGTTGAACCATTAAGAAAACTCATCATGACAGGATTGCAGGTAGTTATACACATGTGCTCGGTAGTTCTTGGTTGCTCTTAGTAGTTCTCGGTTGAGCTCGGTAAATAGTACAACCCTTTTGGGTTTGAATTTGAGTCAATTCGAAACGATTCGAAAAGGGACTTTTGAAAGAATTATCAACAACAAAAATCATTGCTTAGCTTCAAACTTTATTTGTACAAGAGCAAAAAATTATGAATCACATGGATTTTATACCAAAATGACCCCCACCACATAATTTATTTATTGCCGGTGGTCACAGACCCAGTATCAAGGTAATTATAATTTATAATTTGTTTCACCAACCCACCACCCACATAAATTGACCATGTGCATTCTTCCTGCCATCCCCCACCCCACCCTCCCGGTGTAATTTCAACTGGAAACACCCTTATCTGTTTCTTCTAGTTTTTTGTCCTTTCCTCCACACTGCCATTTTGGTAGTATATGTACAGGCCTTGAAATTCAGACAAATTTATGATGGCAGTTAATTGCCATTGCTAAATCAGTTTGCTATGGTACTATGATGGCAATTTCTAGAAAATAAGCTTAACTTCATAATAGATTTATATTTTTGCATTGGCAGCAAAATACCACCGAGAATTCCGAGGGCTGCTTTTACATGTATTATGCTGATGGATTGGTCAGACTGAATTTTTTAATATTAAATTGTGTAATCTACTCTAAACTTTGTGTCAAGTTAAAACAAAATTGTTTGTATTAAAGAACTCATTTCATCAAGAAGTAGTAATATATTCATACACTATGAACAGTTTGCTTCTTAAATTTTGTAGAATTGTTTGTTATTTATTTTAATGGAAATAAACACAGGTATTAGGTTTAATACACCACTCGTATTTTTTAATATGGGAAATATCAACCTCTGCCTTTTAATCTGTATTTGGTTTGCCAAATACAGATTTATTTAACAAACTCTCGGTTGATATTTCCCATATTAAAAAAAGACTTGTGACAAATCCTCTATTTATCAGTTATTTTATTTATTTACTGTTTTCATTTTAATTGCTGTTTTTTAAAAATATGTTAATGGATACATCTTTTTTAGAAACATCTATAACACACTATCTTTATAAATGTTAAATATTACCATTTGTGATTAAGAGTTGCAGTAGCTTAAATATTTGTAGAGTTATTTCCCTTGAAGTGTTGTGTTACAGTATTTTATCAGTTTTTGGCAGTAAATCTTTTATAAATAGAAATTTTTTATATTTTTTTAAGCAGTCAGTTATACCATATCTTATCTTGGAGAATGTGATTGTTTAGGGTGCCGCTAGTGTTAATATATTCACAGTTATGTCCCTTGATAAGTTATATACCCAACCAAAAAAGAAAGTATGTATGTAATTAATAGTCATTTATTTCATAAACCAGACAACATTCATGACAGAAATTCTGAAATTAGATAACCACACCATTTAGAAAGAGGTGTGTGTAGTAATATCACAAGTTGCGCCCATATTTGCTGCCAGTGGACCATCACTGTGACCACCCCATATAACTAAAATGTAAACCACATGCATACTTTATTTTTTGGTTGAGTATATTTTGGAGATAATGCAAAATTCTCTGAATTTACTTGTTGTAGTTTATTATTATTTCAAAATACTTATTTTTCAGGGATGACCAAGGAAGTCCAAAAATCCAAAGACGTCAAACTAGAAAACCAGCCCCACCCCCGCCTCCTGATCGACCTTACTCAGTAGCTGTGACTGCAACGTTCACAAACCAATCTCAACCAAACATCAGCCATTCATCTACATGGCCACGTCATGCTCCTCTTGCCACACCAGAATCACCGACGGAATCAGGAAACGAAGAACAAATAGTGACAGATCAGGTGAAGCCATCTCCACCTGAAAGAACTCACTCTCACCATGACAGACCCACGGGTCCTCCGCCGGAAAAACCGGATAAACCAGAGAGGCCCATGGGACCCCCTCCTGCGAGACCCAGCATCCCGCCAACGAATCACCAGAGGTCACTGTCGACCGGGGCGAATGTGAACATCATCCCAGCAGCTCAGGACAGTTCAGGTGGTCAAGGTAGTTTGAATTCTTCTCAAGACAGTTTAAATAAGGAGGCGGGCTCCTCATTAACAAGCAGTCTGCTTTCTTCTGCCTCGCCTACAGATACGCATGCTAACTCTGTTGGTCTTTCAAAGACAACTGCTTCACAAAGTATGAGGGTGACCTCACGTCCTATACCTCCCCCGCCTCCTCCACCTATTAACAAATCCACAGAAGAAACACGCCTGTGATTGGTTGAACAAAAATAATTGGTCAGTCATTTATAACCAAATCTGTGATAGGCTGACAAATTCTGCCTCTGTGACAGTGGAAGCTTGTGAATGGTTGAAATAATATGGAGTTTCTGTGATTGGTTGTTTTCCCTCAGCTGTTCTGTCATTCTTTACAATGCATGCTGGGGGTTTTGGCAATTATTTTGTGCTGTCAAAGGTGAAAAGCATT
>JAULBS010025501.1:0-10522 GCA_032355785.1 Symmetromphalus regularis
TGTTTATGGCCTAAAGTAATCGCTAAATAGTTCCCGCCTAATTTCCCACCGACCTTTCAAATTTGCATATGTCTTTATAAATTCGTGGTAGAAGCATCTCTCTGGGTATATGGCTTGGGATAAATGTACACACAAGATAAAAAAAAAAAAATGTAAAATGGAATTTTGGAAATTTATATATTTTGTGTAATATTCTGGTCAGCTGAATCCTAAACAAAATATTAAAATTTTTGATTGTGTATCTTGGTTCGAAAATTCAAAATAAAAATAAATAAATAAAATAATATAGATAATAATAATAAATACATAATTAAAAGTGACTGGATTTAATGATATGGCGTTGATTCATTGAATAAACATTATTTCACACCAGTTATGTCTTTCAGTGTTGTTTATAGTAGTTCATCATTTTATGTAAAAAAGTTATATAATTATATATTTTAGGTTCTAACACATCACAGTTGTGATCATAAGAATTCTTATAATTAAGAAGAAGAAGAAAGCAGTTTGTTCACTGGTATCACAGCGCATTGTTTAAATATTTGCTATTAGGTGACAAATATTATATATTTTCGACATCTGGTCTATAGAAGATTGATTGATTTGTTAGTTAAAATAACAAACATCTATGTCGGTATCATGCGCGTTATCCGAACTCCCATAGAAGCCACAGAAAAACTTTTCAATGTCCGACTGGTTCCAATAGGTCAGAGCATTCTGAAACCTCTTCTAACATGTTTTCTTACTAATACTATGGCATGAAGAAGTATCACTTCCAGTGGTGGCATGAAAACCATGTATGTTATCGCCCAGTTTCTGTGAGGTTAGGTGTACTGGAAAATTTTTGTTTTTGTTTAGATGTTCCAGATATCATCCACGTTTCTACAGCCAGTGCTCCAAGACGATAAATTAATAGTAACAAAACATCATATCCCGACAATGCACTACTATTCTCTCGCAGTGACAGGCAATAGCGTCTTGTGCATGGAATATCATCCGTGTGTCAGCCTCTTAGTGATTCATAGACTGGTTTTTTGGATCAAAGTTGTTTCATTTTGCATTTTCGGGATCAGGAAGTCCACAGGCAGCGACAATTATGCATTCCACTGAAAGAGTGGTTGTTCTTTTCAGTATCTCATTTGACAGAAATTCGGCTAAGTTCGCTTTATTTTCATCCAAGGATATTAACTGTTCCCATACGAGGTATAGGTATTTCTGGGCTATCGATAATCTTGCGAATCGGCCGAGGTTTATGTGATCGTTTTCACCTTGTTGGAGCTTTAATGAAATTTGTTCCGAAGTATCGGTCAAATGTAACATCAACTCTCGTAGTTCTTCCTTTGAAGTGCTTGTACACAGCTTGAAAAAAGAACATCAGCTTAATCGCCAAAGCTCTGATAGCCTTGTGGTTTTCCTAAAGCTTGAATCAAAGCATTATAAGCGGGTTCCTTTATTGGGGATGTAGTTGAACCCGTTTATAAGAAATCATTTATTAGATTTAAAAACACAAAAGTTTGTCCAGTTCAACATTTATTTTAAACTCCACATAATTAATTTATACAAGGAATAAAGTATTCACACGATATTTATAATAAAACTTGTGAAATTTTAAATAGTTCATATTAATTTTGCTTAAAGTAAAACTTTCAATTTAAATTATCATATATAACGTTAAGCTTTTTTTCTCAGATAAATTTCTAAACCCAGAAAGCTCTACATCTGATCATTCCTCTGTTCTACCCTCCAATCAACTTCTACTTGGTTCCAATGATATGACCATGTTAGGCCATCAGCTGACTATGTCAGAGGGCATTCCTCTACTGACTCAAAAATAGCCTGTTTTTATGTAAACCCTATCTGCTTTGCCAGCCAACCCTGGCCAACTAGTTCAGCGACCTGGCCCTCCATCTATTTTACTACAGAAGCGCTTTCTTAAAGAACACACTCTAGCTTTAATATCCAACACTAAAATAATATTTCCAACAAAGTTACTCAGCAAACCTGTTACAGCATGCCCATCAATGATGACACATCTTAGTAAGCAGTTTAGGTATTGTTGGAGGAGTGGATATTTTGAGATTTGATGTAAGTATGTTAAGCATTTGTGACTTTTTCATACTGTTCATGACATAACTTTAATTGCCCAGATACATTGGCATTGGAGAATGTTCATGCTTTAGGATATCCGCAATTTGTACAGATCGTCCTGAGTTGGCTGCATTGAACAGTCGCTGAAGAAGTTTTCCTTCAGCTTTGATGAGTTTCGTCACATTTTCTTTTTCAGGCATCACGTTTTGTACAAATAGGCAAGTGTTTTAGACTTTTGCTTTTTAATGGGATGTAAGAAATCAACTTATTTCTTTAGAGATCTCTTCTCAGTGAACTCCTTTTCTAGTTTTTTTCCTCTTCGTCATCTGGTAGAACAAACAACAACTTGGTTTGTTGTGATATGCCTGATCTAATAGATCAGGAAAGACACAATCGATTCCAAGCCTAATCATTCCTCGTTACATCAATCATACCACCAGATGTCTTGCAGATTTTGTTTATCCATTCTGTAGCGTGAACTGCTAGTACTTCGTTGAAGTTGTCGCGCTCAATCATCACACTCGTCACTCAACGACGTTAAAAAGTATGGTCTAACTAGACTAATCTCTCCAAAAGAAATGAGGTAACTACCACTCTGACCTCAAATATGACCTTGACCATCACCAATTCACTTTTGTATGTAGAGCGAGTTATTGGATATCCCTCTATTTCAAAATCAAAAGAATATTTTGAGAAGTTCTAATGTCGTTGAAAATAAATCCTTATTTTAAGGGAATTTCTGTTTTGCACTCATTCTACTTCAGCTACCATAACTATGGTATCGGAAATACTTATGAATCTCTAAATGTAATTTTTACAAGTCCCAGTGAGTACATAATACTGAGTAACAACCATTTCCTACTGGCTTGTACATTTATCATATTGCAAGAAATAATAGGAGGTATAAATGGGAATTTTGCAAAAGTTTTAAAGTTTGACCTTAAACTTTATGACCTTGACCAAGGTCAACCAATTTTGGTATGACACAATATATCAGTTAGGGTATTTATAAAGCAAATTATGAAACCTGTACCTGTAATAGTTTTAGAATTAACAATAATCCTTAAATATAATGTCAACGGAAAGTCCCAAGTACAGCACAAAAACGTACCGGGTACGAACCACGGCAGAAAAATTACCGGTATTTCGGTATACGGGTTATACCGCGTAACTTTAGAGAGGGTACCATGAAAACAAAAAACATAACACGGTTTTCAAAAAAAAAAAACATGCATCCCCCCACTCCACCAATATCCTTCGTGAGTGGTACCATTTTCATCACCGACCTCTCAAGAATATAACCAGAAAAAAAAAGTTCTCTCACTATTTTTCCGCCGTTTTTCAAGATGGCCGCCAACTAAATTTCTAGTCAACAATACCTCAGGTATCCCTCAATTGTTAACAGTCGCTTAAGTGTTGTTTCAGCAAAACGGCCACATTTTTGGATCACATTCGCAAGCGGTTGATCCACCCTTTTGACCCCTCGGGTCGTATCTGATAATTTTAAGTCTGAAGGCAATTATATTTTTATAACAGAGTCTTTTATCACATTAAAGTTACCTTGAATATCATCGGTGGCACAATACTATTCGAGTAATGCGTGACCCCCGGGTGTTCAGTGGCCTATCATTGACCTCGTGACGCTGAATACCGCCATGATGGTTATCGGTAATGAGTTCGTCAAATTCCTGCGAAGGATTCTTGTTACCATTTGAATTATAAGTGTCATTATTTCAAGCCCGTCAACACGCTGGCGCAAGTCAGCAATGGTTCTGTTAATTCCGTCCAACTTTAGAAGGGTTTGTTCCTCAATCCAACTGAGGATTACTTGCGGGTGTAGCGCAAAGTAAAGAACTGACGGTGGCGTTGTACAACGCCACCTACACTAGTGTTAAGTTATTCCCCTTGACTACACTTAGCGATGTTACCAGAAAAAAACGTTGGGTCTCACTATTTTTCCGCCGTTTTTCTAAATGTCCGCCAACTAAATTTATAGTGAACAATATCTCAGGTACTAGTTGATGTAGTATCATGATCTTGGTGTCTAATCCCATGTTTTCACGGTCAAGGAGCTATATGAAAGCATTCCTGACCTTAATATACCATTCCTTAAGGAATAAAGATGACACATCCAAGATGGCCACTAAGAAAAACACTATTTTTGATGAAACTCGACATATTCAACGTAGAATTACGATCTTGATGTGTATTCCCATGTTTTCATGGTCAAGGAATCTAATAAAATCATTACTGAGCTTAACAGACCAATCCTTTATGGTTGAAAGTATCAAATCCAAGATGGCTGTCCCTACCCCCGAACTCACACTATTTTCATGAAATAACAATACATGATCAATAAACCAAGTCCATTTTGACTACTTATTAATATTCTTAAAGTCAGTTAATGAAATAACTTATTTATGTTTGAAACAGATCCTTTAAACATCATAATTGAAGACCTCCAACATCCATGAAAGTTAACATGAAAAGGCACCATTTTCATGAAACCTCAGCATTCAATCAAAATCTCATCCCAGTTTGGGCTTTGTTACTAATGATTTTAAAGTTAGTGAATCAAATAAACCATTCAGATTTGAAACGATAACTGAAGACCTCCACACTGACAACTTTAATGACAGTCATGATACACATTGCATCGTCACACATTGCTGCATATAATCAATATTTCCAAGGTTAATTAATCGAGTAACAATATGTAGCATCACATATAAGCTATTTCAAATAAAAGAAATATCAAATCAACGGTCTTCTAAACATTCTGAAGAAAAATACACAGCAATTTGTAATATTCATCACTATTATGTCTGTCATCAGAACTTGAAGATATTCCTCAGGATCATCACTGTCAGGGTTGCTCAGGTCCAGCCAAGCATCCCTAGTTACAAACTGTGACCAAACTTCCTCACAAAACAAATATGTTTAAGGTGTCCATAATAAAGGTATAAGCTTTGACCATCCATTGCAGTGTGGATATTCGCTACATGAATATCTGCTCAGCATTATACATGTACTGTCATCTAATATGGTACAAGATGGATGCCTAGAAGCAGAACATTTGGGCAGTGGAGAAGAACACTCAGTTCACCATTCTGATGGCGCATTATGGAGCCATCTTCTGAACTTCATCTTTCTTTATTCTGTATTGTAATTTATTGATGACGACTCCATCAGAATGTGGAATTGGGTGTACTTATCCCCTGCTCACATGTCCAACTTCAAAACATCTGTCTTGCAAACTACACGATAGCTATATGAAGGTTGTAACACATTCATTCAGCTGATTCCTACGGTAATGGCTGATTATGGCTAGCAACTTTCTGGTGGACATCCTTCAGTTTTATGGGGAATATGGGTCACAATTTGTTGCCAGAAATGCCCCTGATGTGAGTCAGGAAGTAAGCTACACTGAACGTGATCATCCTGATGACAGTTACAATGGTGATGGCTATTAAGAATAACTAATTGTTTGTTTTCATACATTTTAGAAAACGTGTTTATCAAATGTTTCTTTAATTTGGAATGGTGTATATATCACAGTAGATATTGTATGCACAAAGGTATGAAAACAGTGATTGTGGAGGTCACTATCTTGGATTTTGGAGGTAGTCTAGGACATGGCTTAGACATGTATGCACATTATTTAGGAGAGGATATCTCAACTGTTCTAGGCTAATATGACTCCAATGAACAACTTTGGATGTGTGCCAAAATCTCTATCCGGGGCGAAAATCCCGAAAAAGATCACGCACTTTTTTTTAAATGACCACGTCACCCTTTTTTCGGAAGTGCTGTCATAGCTGTATCTTCTAAACCGTTGGAACAGCAGATTTTCTGGGGTGTGCAAAATGTTCAGAATAGCCATCATACATGTCTAAACCAGGCCCTCTACTAATTAATAAAATCATTGACAAGAGGCCTAGTGGTAAAATGTGGCTATATCACATTTTGGAGAAAAAAAAATGGTTTTTGTTATTTTTTAACAATAGATGGCAACTCATCTGCAATTAATTAATTAACCTGGACAAGGTTTTGGTCATTTTCTGACTTGACTGCCTTTTAGCTCGAGGCCCTAGACTGATTTATTAATATTTATTCATATCACCAGTGCAACAAGATCCAGAGTGAGTGAATTATCCATCCACTGTCACAGAGATAATATCTCACTGAAGTACAGCGCAACAGTAATACAAACTTTAATTTATTTACGAAGGCCTACATCTTATACCAGTAATGTTATCTGTGGCTACTGGGGGTTAGAAAAGTAGAAAGGCGTTAGTGAGGATCATGAGATGCATTTTGAAGTTTGCACATGTTAGAGTAACCTAGTACAGATGGTTACTTGAGAAAGCGTGCCAAATCACAACTTGGGACTGAGCTGCTGAAGTTGTGCCCACTAATAGATAAGAAAGGGCCAGAAACCTCCCCACCAACCCACTCCATCGTTATCGACGTCACGGCCTTGTGGAGAAAGGTGCCTTTAAATAAGCTTGATCCGCCCGTTAAGACATTCCATGACTTTGCTGTTGCCTTGACATTTATGGTCACCAAAGCTGGGCACAACTGTGAGTTCCACATCGTTTTCGACGCTTACAGAGAGAATAGCATCAAGACTGGAGAGGGTGAGAAGAGGCAAGTGAAAAGAAATGGTTGTCCTTGATGTGATATCACCGAACCAAAATGTTCCAGTTGTATTACAGAACTTTTGGTCGTCTTCCATCAGCAAAACTGCTTTCCAGGCATTCATGTTGAGTGACTCACCACCAATTACCAAGGTAACAAACCTCTATACCTTGGTATCTCACCACCAATTACCAAGGTAGCAAACCTCTATACCTTCGTATCTCACCACCAATTACCAAGGTAGCAAACCTCTATACCTTCGTATCTCACCACCAGTTACCAAACCTCTATACCTTGGTATCTCACCACCAATTACCAAGGTAGAAAACCTCTATACTTTGGTATCTTACCACCAATTACCAAGGTAGCAAACTTCTATACCTTGGTATCTCACCACAGGCCTGGATGGTGTCAGCTGGGTGTGCTTCTCCATTCCCTCGGCTCAACTGCACACAAGAGGAAGCTGATCACAGAATGATGTACCATGTGCAGGACATTATAAGTCACCAGTCAGGACCTTCATCCATGATGCTCTAATCGGGATACACAGATGTCTTTATGTGCCTGTTATACCACATCACAGTCAACTGGAGATATATTGGCCTCAAAGAGCTCTGGTTCGTCCAGAACTCGAGAGTGAAAAGATCAATATTGCCACTCCATGGTATCTGCACAGCGCTGGCAGACGAGCTCCCAAAGTGTCTCCCAGCAAGTGATTCAACCAGCAAGATACCAACTAAACATGCAGCCCTGAAAGCTGTCCGCAAACCAGGAAATGCCTCTCTGATCCTGTATTTCGATAGTCCACAGCTAACAGAAATTGCAAAACAGATGGCGGAGACATTCTCGGTCAAGTGACAGTAACCATCAACAGACATGAAGACATTTGACGACCTGCATCTCGCTGCATTTGATGGCAATGCCCTCACGATGGACTGAGAGAACCACTTGCACCTCAACTAAAGTTTGTTTTATTTAACGCCTCTAGAGCACATTGATTTTTATCTTATCATTGGCTATTGGACGTCAATCATGTGGTCATTCTGACATATGTATTTAGAGGAAACCCTCTGCCCTCACTTAGGTTACTCTTTCCAATAAGCAGCAAGCGGTCTTTAATATGTACTTTTCAATTGACAGAACTACACATACCACGGCCACTGATGAACCAGTTGTGGACCAGTGGCTGGAACGGAAAATAGTATAACCTGCAAGTGGGTCCAATGAGAAGGATCGATCCCGCTCCCACATGTATATGTTATTTCTGTTCACCAAAACATGTGGATGTACATAATATAATTTATATTATTCTACCTAAATGTACACATAGGTTGTGTTTGTTCATGAAAACATATGGATGTACATTATAAAATTTATATTATTCTACCTGAATGTACACATAGGTTGTGTTTGTTCTCCAAAACATATCGATGTGAATTATATACATGTAGTTAAAATATTCTACCTACATATTCACATTGGTTATGTGTTTTCACTAAAGCATATTGATGTACATTATATAGTTGAAACTATTCTACATACGCATAAGGGAAAGCGCATATAAAAGACCCCTTCCTGCTTATCGGAAAGAGTAGCCTGTGTTCCCTCTAAATAAAAATGTCAGAATTACCATATGATTGACGTCCAATAGCCGATGATAATATAAAAACCAATGTGCTATAGAGGCGTCGTTAAAAAAACAACAAAAAAACAAACAACTTTACACTTTTTCCCCTTTCTTTAAATAAGAAAGATAAATTCCAACTTTGTTCAATATCTACATTTTTACCTAGTTCCACTTACCTTTAATCTTGTAGTACGCAAAACTGAAGCAGGAGAACACACTGATTGCAAATAATAATTTCTCCACTTATATTCACAATATTTAAATGCTGCAGGTGAGAACTTTTAATCAAGGAAACGATTCTAATCAATGTCTGGAATTGTGTTTTGGCTTTGTTCAATGATTTCACGGAAGAAAGTATCAGACCTCCTGCCGAGTTTTATGTAACAGAATTCACCAATGGCTGTCGTCTCTTTTATTAGATCCGTATGAGAAAGGATGGAGTGAATATTACCATTCTGACCTAGTGTGATGTATTACTACGCGATCACTCATACTATCACTCGGTTTAGTCAGGTTGAAAATAGTCCCTTCTTTTCACTGATTATAGTGAGATTTTGTATGAATCTGAGACTACTACTTGTTGCGTACTGTAAATCATGAAACTAAAGGGAACTAAATGTTTTAAACGGAATCTAACTCAGACGATAAAACGTTCACCTAAGGTGAATTAGTCATTTAATAATAATTATTGAAATAATAATAATAATTACAATAATAATAATAATAATATAATAAAATAATAATAATAATAAAGATAATAATAATAATAATTTAATAATAAAATAATAATAATAGTAATAATAACAACAACGACAACAACAACAATATAAATAACGATAATGATAGAACATAATAATAACAAATCTACTACCACTAATAATAACAACAAGAACAACAACAACAACAATAATAATAATAACAATAACAATAATAATAATGATGATAATAATAATAATGATAATAATAATAATGATAATAATAATAATAATGATGACAATAACAATCAATGAAAACCAATAAAATACTGTCAGTTGAGTTAAATATATTGGTTTTACTTAAAATATTGTATCAATATAAATAAAATATAGTTCACGGTCATTCGGCCCGAAATGAATTTATCGACAAAAAGAAAACAACAACAACAAAAAAAGTTTTCAGTATCGATATTTCGAGCCTATCCTAAAACAAATGAACTACCACTCATTATGCTTATGACCGAATAAAATCTGAAAAGTCTACGAATACAACCAAAATTCGCATATGAACAGATGATCCTTCTCAATAGACCCATTTGCAGTATGCGCTATTTTCCGTTCCAACCTGTGGTCCACAACTGGCTCATCAAAAGCCATGGTATGAGGGAAAGTGCATACAAAAGACTCCTTGCTGCTTCTCGAAAGAGTAGCATATGTGGCGGAAGCGGGTTTCTCTAAAAGAAATGTGTCAGAATGACCATATGTTTGACATCCAATAGCTGACGATAAGATAAACAAATCAATGTGCTCTAGGGGCGTCGATAAATAAAAAAAACTTTACTTTTGAACGTATAAACATAATGTTTTTGCAAGAGGGGACTTTTTTAAATTTTATTTATTTACATCTTTTCTTTCTTTCTTTTTTCAATTGTAAAATGAAATAAATTTTGACAATGAAATGCCGCAGCTGCAAATTATACTAGTAGTGTATTCCAGCCGTCTCAGGTGGCACAGTGGTTAATATATCGGACACATGGCTGGTAGGTACTGAGATCGAATCTTAGTCGAGGCATGTTTTTATAAATTTCAGTGTCGACTCCAACCCAGAGTGAGTGCTCCGCAAGGTTCAGTGAGTAGATGTATACCACTTACTACATCGACCATTAGTCCACAACTGGTTTATCAAAGGTCGAGGTATGTGCGATCCTGTCTGAGGGATAGTGTATTTAAAAGATCCGTTGCTGCTTATCGATGAGGGTAGCCGCATTAGTGGTTTTCATCTCTTGTACTAACGCTAACCTTTGTCCTGGAAAAAAAAAACAGCACAGGAAGCTAAGCTGTTTGCCCAGGACAGCGTGTTTGAACCTTAATTGGATAAAAGAACGAAAATAAATACAACCATCCAACCAACCAACCAACCAACCAACCAACCAACCAACCAACCAACCAACCAACCAACCAACCAACCAAC
>JAULBS010025512.1:0-10521 GCA_032355785.1 Symmetromphalus regularis
CTCTCTCTCTCTCTCTCTCTCTCTCTCTCTCTCTCTCTCTCTCTCTCTATCTATCTATCTATCTATCTATCTATCTAACCGGGCCTGCCCGCGACACGCGTTTCTGAACATTTTTCCAGATGAAGCCACATCACAACTGAAGAGTGTTTTCACAAACCTCTGTCTACAATTTGAATGAATTCAGATGTACTGTTTCACACTTGTATATTTATAACAGCCCTTGTCCAACACAATTAAGAGTGTTCTGACTTTGTAACTTAAGATCTTAAGCATGCAGTGGGAATTATAAATTAGCGAGTTTTATTAAAACACTCCTTGGTATGCAGTTTAACTCATACAGTACATCACCATAAGTGAAAAACAAATTTATGAAAATTAGCTGTGATTTGTGAACTTACAAACCAGCCAGTTCTTCATGTATCCTATCTCTCAGAACTATGTACTCGAGACAATTTTCTGAACCTACCCACACCTTTATGTATCGCCATGAGATTCAAATACAACCCAAGGTTAGCAATTATTCACATATATGTATTTATTTTTATATCTCTGCTTCATCACACGGACCTTGTGAACCTTAGTGGTCCAGTGGTAAGACATTCGACAATTCAAGCTAAAGACAGGTGGACACTGGTTCTCATTCGTGACGAAATTACCAAATGTTTGACATCCAATAATCGGTAATTAATAAAATAAAGTCCTCTAGTTGTATCGTTAACCAACAACAACAAAAATAATAATAAATAAGTTTAAAAAAACAAATACTTGGTCCTTAACTAAAGTTGAGTAGTATATTTTATGCCCAGGCTAGGTTTCCTTATATATCCACTATAATAAGAACTACGTGCGGACAACACCTCAATACATTGTATAGCTAATGTATTAACAATTCGATTATTGGAAATAAATACCCAATGAGCGATCAGCAGTCGTGCACACACATCGATGAGAAATTATTTAAAGATAATTTCATAAATCAACAGTTAACCTGCTTGGGGAATGCGATCTAAATAACGGTGTTGAGGATATCTAAGAAACAAAAATACCATAGTGTCGGATAGCAAACAGAAGCCACGCGCAATGTGGCAGACGACAAGAAAACCACGCAAACTGTCAGACGTGTGTATGAACGCAACCCTGAAGTGCTTTGTAATCGTTTAAGAGGTCATTAAGAGGATTGTTTCGGACCTTTGTAAACTTGCTCATTGCATGGGGTCGCACGAACCTGCTTCGTTTACCCAGAACAAAACATTCTGAATAGTAAAGCACAGGAGCATGCAGTATAAGATTATTCAGTGAATTTTCGCAGTTGTGGTAAGGTGATAAGAGGTGGACACACTGAAGCAATAAGGATATCTCTGACCAGTATAGGATCGTAGACATTATTATTTTTGGAAAGTCTGTGAGATATATAATATCCCGAGCAAACACATAACAAAACGTGTTTTTTTAATAAGTTAAGATTTACACACTAATAATAATTATTTAATAATGCCTTCACGTTCAAACAGAGAGCAGGCGTCGACGTTTTCACGCACAAGCATAGAACAAATGTCACCACCTTTATGTACGAACATTGAACAAACGTCAATGTCTTCAGTTGTGAAAAAAGAGAAAAGTCCACCCCCTTCGCGAACAAACAGAGAACATACGTCAACTTCTTCAGTTGTGAAGAAAGAGAAAAGTCCACCCCCTTCACATACAAACAGAGAACATACGTCAAGTTCTTTAATTATGAAGAGAGAGAAAACGCCACCGCCTTCACGCTTATATAGAGAACAGATGTCATCGTCATCAAGTACAAGTAGAGTAGACTCGACGACATTCCTGTCATGTACCGAAAGAGGACAACAAACGTCAACTATACCCCCTACTAACCGTAATGTCTGTGACAGCTTTGAGAGATGTACCGAAGGAAATGTTTCTTCAGAAATGGATTTTGTAACAGCTCGTTCATCACCACGACCAAGCTCTGGTCAGATGACAAATAGGGATACTTCATCTGCGTTATCAACAGGACGAAAGAAAAAACCTCTCAGTTCGAAGGAAATCATTCACACGCTGTTTGATCTGTGGCAACCGCAACTTTCAGCATCCTACAGACCACACGTTCGTTATGTTCCAACAGACTTCAGCCAGTTCCGAGCATTCAGTGAAATGAGCCATGCGTCTACTAATATGTTTTCTTTTAACTATGATAATCACAAGTTTAGGGCAGCGGAGAGAGTGGTGGAGACGTGTAACATGCTTAATGGTAATTCTTTATCACACAGAGGAAGTCGCCCCAGCAGTAGAAGACCAAGCTGTGTTAGGATTTGACAATGTTGATCATGGAATTTTCAGTGATCTCAAACAAGATTTAGTGATCTTTTCATTATATGTTAAGACCTGATCATTATGGGATTTTCAGTGATCCCGTACAAGATTTAGAGACACATACAGGTTATGTTAAGGCCGATGTTGAATCACTACTTGATTTTCAGAGTAATCTCGTCCAAGATTAAGTAACCTGTAGAGGTTACGTACAGACTTCACAATGTTGAGCCATTATGGAATACCATAGTGCCAGATAGCAAACAGAAGCCACGCGCAATCTGTCAGACGTGTCATTTAGTTATCTACACAAATCTAACAAGATGAGCAGATTCACAAAAATGTCTGTGAATTCTGTTATATGGATCTCAGGTGTAACTTATTCTGCGTTATTCCTTACCTTTATTTGCTTTAAATATTGAAGCGTACTATGTGATTTATATGTGTCGTTGTCGGGCGATATTTTCTTCTTCTTCTTTTTGAAAGTATTAGTTTTTGTTGTTGTTTTTTTAAATTTTATTTTATTTTGTTTTATTTTTAATTTATAATTATTATTATTTAAATACAGGCGTAATGCTTTTTACATTAATTGGATGCGGATTGGGTGATTTATTGAATGTTACTTTTATTTTGAATACAAATGGGTTGCTACATTCTAAAATAACAATAGCCATAAAATTGTTAAAGAGCTATAAATGCAAACACATTTTCTGTATATACAAGCATGTGGACATTATTACCGTACCCATTTACTGTACAATTTAAAAATGTATTAATCAGAATTTGCCTACAATGAACTCATATACAGCCATTAGTCGGTTTGAAACTAATATTTATATACGATATTAAAATAAGGCCAAAATATATTAAAGGTTTATTTATCCTATAATGGTAACAATATTTTATATATTTTCTTGGAACCGGAATGTTTTATAAAAAAGAATAATTTACATCACCATAGAGGAATCAAAAATGTATAACAATTTATCAAAAACCAACAACAAAACCTCTTAATTAAAATTATGTTCTTTGACTGAACCAAAATAATGAAAACGCGTGAATCGTAAATATTGTCTTTGAACCGAAATATTTTAACTTGAACAATAACTGTGATATCACCATAGAACTATGGTAAATATGTTACTGAAACGAAATATTATAACTATAAGAACAATAACTCATGGCCTTACCAAAGAACAATCATAAACATTTTCTTTGAATTGAAGTATTCTGACTTGAACAATAACAGCTTTACCATACAGCAGTCTACCATACAGCAGTCAAAGTAATTTATTTGAATTGAAATATTGTTACATGAACAATAAATTAAGGCATAACCATGGAGCAATCATAAATATTTTCTTTTAACATGAACAATAAATGATGGCGCTATTATGATCGTGTCTTGTGTATTGATTCCTTCATTCAAGTGATTTAATATATTTCTATATGACCAGTTTATTGATATTTCCAAAAAGGATTGATACATTAGGTATCGACTGAAACAAGGAATTTCCATAGTGTCATGATGCGTTATGATATATTTTCTGACAATTCTAAAAGTAGTTATCGACTTTATATTATTAAATCTACACTCATTAATTGTGAAAATGCTAAAGCTATGTCACTGTAATACAGGTTCATTAACATTTAAATAAATATTACATATAAGCTATTGCTAAACACAGCAAAAATAGTCATAGACGTTAGAGAAATTTGCTTTACATAAAAATTAAACATAATTTATGCTGTCAAACTTGCTGTAAACGTCAAAGTAGACGTTGTTTGTTTTACATGTTAATGATGGTTTAATATATTTAGCATGTAATATTTAATTATGTTCAAAATACAGATATTGAATGCTGGGAGGCGGTGTTACCGATAAATAGTTTAAATTAGGCCCTACATTGACAAAATGGATTAACAACACAAGTTACAATTTTAAGCATTGTTCTTTTGTGAAAATATGAATAAAGCTCAATGTCAGATATATATATACTAATGTAATTTACTTCTTTCTTCCTGTGTAATATGTATTAAATAGTTCTTTAAAAGAAATAAACGAATAACGACAAAAGTTGTTTTTGTATCTTAAATTTACAATATACGTTTTTATGAGGACTGCCAATTCCTCCATTGTGAATTTTAAAATTATTTCGGAAGATAAAACGCAAGCACCCGGCAAAGCAACATCGTTTGAGGAACAACGAAGGGTTTAAATACTAACCATAATAACAGATCATCCTATACCAGTATGTAGCAATAACGACTAATTTCACTACTGTGACAAACACAATGACCACCCCCACCCCACCCCAATAGCGGATGTTTACTTTTGTGCTGGGGGTCGTTTAGTAAATAAATAAATATTAAGACAAACCTAGAAAATTTTGTTTTCCTGCTGTCAAAAGGTCCGATATCAATAAATTTCTACCGGACATAAAAGAAAATGTTTCAGCTAAACAATTTATTATTTTAAGACTTTATATAACTCGTTTTGTTGTGTATGCTTTGTATTGGTTAATTTAGTCCTATTTCAGCTACATACATGCTGCGTCAAGTTAATTTTACATAGAACTGTTGATTTTCACTAAAAGTTGAAAGACGACTGTCGGACAAATTGACCGAAAGAATTAATTTTGTGATTGGCAAATCTTCCAAAACGACAAATTTGTATTAGACAGTGTCCGAGACCGGCCACTTATTTCCGTACATGTTGTGATAATAATTTTAATTTAAAATATGTTAAATAAAATACTAGTTATATTTAGTATTAACATTAGTTTTACTCATTTTATAAGTATGTGTTCTAAGTTTCATTTCTCAAGCATGTATTCCGTGTTGCGTCATTTTCCTTAAAGCAACACCGCATTAGAGCAAGGTACACAGCTTTGACAGCCATTATTATGTGTTTTGTATTGTATTTTCAATCCGGAAATAGTTAGTTTTTTTATAAGGAGTACACATTTCTACAAATCACCAATCTCGTTTTGCACTTCAATATAACTAATATAACATACAACTACAACTTTAATGATTAGGATTAGAATTTAACAATCTAGAAAAATACTAGTATCTGAACTGTCAAACTTCACCAACGAAGATAAAATTTGCAGTACGCGTTTTTGGAATGTCAGCTTCGAGTTGCACAACGAAACGACCATATAATTAATAGTAATTCTAGAAACACTGCAATTTATTAAAATCCGTGTTGTTATTTTAATTTAGTGACACGTAAAACAAACAACAACCCACCTTTAACAACTGCATACAATAAATGTTAAAGTTCTATTCAAGTTTAAATAACAAGGAAAAGAAAAATGTGCCTGAACTCGCGCCAACAAAGATAATGTATATCCAGAATATCAGGTTCAGTATAATCAAGTACCATAACGTAATTGATTTGCAAACAAAACAGATTTAATAGTGTGTGAATGTAGTATAGACCTATACACGGGTACAGTTTAATCGTCCTGTACAAATTATAAACATATTTCGAACTCAGAACAGACAACCTACGATGCGTCAAATTGAACAGCATTCAAGCAGTCACGACGTGGAGTCACATTAACTACAACTACAGTTAATTAAAAATCACGCGATATACAATACATATTATTTTACTATAACAATTTCAATATAATATGTTAATGCTATTTTAAATTCATTGAATGGTATTTGTTTGTTTTATTCATACTAAAATAAACGAAACACATTTGGACATGTATGCAATTATACCATTGATATCTCATCGTATCCTGAAAATGTTTGTTAAATTATTATGTGCTTAAAATGCGTTATTGCTTTGTTAAAACCTATCAACCAGCTATTATACCCTTTGAAATTATTTATTCCTAGCATATCAAATTACATTCGTAATTATAGGCAGGTTAGTTGGTTGTATTTACTTTCGTGCGTATATCCCAATTAAGATTAATACTCGTTCTGGGCACACACATCAGCTTCCTGTGCTGTCTGTTTAGGACAGATGTTAGCATTAGCGGGAGAGACGAAACCCGCTGCTGCAACATTAATGCAGCAAGTGATTTTTTTTCCTGTCCTAAAGTCAGGATAGTACAAACCACGGTCTTTGATAAACCAGTTGTGGACCACTGGTAGGTAATTATAGGTGTATGGAAATGACACTTTAATGGGGTGTCTGAATAAATTTGCTGTGAAATATTTTACTGTAGCCCTACCCTGATTTCCACATAAGAACTATATGCACCATAAAATAGACACAAATTCGATAAATAATATTTAATAAAATAGTAATCGATTGACTCTCAAGCAATAAAGCCCTCTTAACCCCAAACAAAAAATAATTTAAAAAAATAAAAGTAGTAGAAAGATTTGCTCTAAAAAAACACATTCAACATTTGTCATGAAAATTCTAAGACCTAGTACAGGCACGGTGGATAGCTCCCACCCACCCCACCTCCCTCCTTCTCCCTAATAATTCTGAATCAAGCATAACCTCGTATTCACTTTTAAACTCAATGCTTCGTACCTAGATATGTTTACCCCACCTAACCAGATCTGTTAGCCACACACCTCCCTCCCCACCCCCCTATGTTAACTTGCTTCCGCCGTGCCCGTAGTCCACACCAAGATATATTTAATACTTTCTGCTTTTCCCACTACCAGCTTGGTAAAGACAACACTTAACAGGAAGTCTTATTTCGTGACAGTGGCGTTGGAACGAAATTCATATTGGAACTGACTTTACCAAAAAACACAAGATTAACATTAAAATTTTAAATTATTGGGGGGGGGGGCTGCAGCAAAATAAACATTTATTTTTGTGAGGGACTTAACTTGAATACCTGACATAACACAGCACACGATACATTGCACACAATAAATGACACAAGGTGTAAGGGGTTTAATTCCCAATTCCTCCAAGACATCAAGGGCCAATACATAAACACATAAATGCTGTCCCAGGTCAGCAATGGTTTGTTAGTATTGGTCGAAGTGTAACATGATAGCAGTGAGATTGTCTCGAGTGAAAGTTGAATGAGGGAGAGCTGAATATCTGGCAAGCGAGGAAGGTGTTTGTAGCCAGCTCTCAGTGTTCCTGGAATACCAACTTATATATATCGCTACGTTAAACATGTGAATTGGAATCCGTTTTATGAACTTTTTGGGGACACAGTGCACTCGGTCTCACAAGGAAAAATGAATTGTATGCATGCGCGGATGCAGGATTTCGAAAAAGGGGGCGGGGGTCCAAATGTGATGGGTGAATAGGACTGGAGATAAATCTTTAATGTTCCCGTCCTTCCACTCGGCAAATATATACACATAAAAAAAAAATTCTAGAAAAAAGTGTGTCTTGATCCTCTATTGGTTTGTCGAATTAGTTGCCTACTACTATACCTGGACATTTTCAGGGCATGCACGTAAATCAAAAATGATTATTTCAGTCACATTTGATGGACATTTTGCCCATACTTCTCTTGTCCTCCTTTCAAATAGCTTGCATTATCAGTTTTAATAATTACGTGCGAGTGATGATCAATACGTTTGTTTCATGTATTTCCATTGGCTGTACTTCATGCAGAGATAGAGTTTTGAATAAGACTAATATTTTTGTCGTTTTAGATTTTTATTTTTGTATAAGGAAAAAGGTAACTTTTATTAATCTAAATGACATGATTACTTTTATAATGAAAATCTCGGAACAAGACTGAGTCCAGGGGATAAATAGGCAAAATTAAGAAAACCTGCCTCGTCTTTTGGACCAAATGTTTGGGGTGCGGGGTGGGTGGGGGTGACTGGGCCCTCCCGCAGCCAAGTTTTTTATGCTTTTTTTGTTTGACTCAATGAGAACGTTTGGAAACAGTGAAATAATAACGTAGCGCCTGCGAACACAAGGATATATTTATGAATCACTGTGAAAGTGATATCAAATGTTTGCGAAAGCTGAGCTAAACTTATGTTTCTGGTAAAATATCCAGTTAAGTTTTAGCACGCTATGTTTGTCATAGGCAGATAGAAGAATTGTGCAGGGGATGGGGTCCAAAGATATTTTAAAGATTTTAATATTGAAGGGGTGGGTATCCTAAGTCAGGTACAGGTACAGTCAAATGTTAATGGCAGAAAAACTGCCTGGCGAAGGGAGGGGTTCCAGACTCCAGACCAACATGGATCTGCCTTATTTATTATGCAACTCTGCTGGCTGTCCACGTTAGAAGGCAATATATTATGGTATTTGTGACACATGGTCTACCGTCTATAGAAGGAGCATGCTGTTGCCACATAGGCTGTTCTTTTCAACATTGGCATTTCAAGAGCACATGCCATGCATTTTGATATTCCAATTAAAGTATAAACATAAAGCTTACAACCAGATGACATAAACTGAGGATTATATTTTGAATTTTAACGTTTATAAATATTGTTAGAGGTGAGCATCCAACATATCAAGCAGTTTGTGCTATTTTCCGTCTCAACCACTGGTTCACCAAAGGCTGTGACATGTGCTGTGGGACAGTGCAAATAAAATACCCTTTGCTGCTTATCAGAAAGAGTAGTCTATGTGGCGACAGCGGGTTTTCTCTAAAAATATGTCAGAGCGACCATATGATTGACGTCCGATAGCCGATGATACAACAAAAATCAATGTGCTCCAGAGGCGTTGTTAAATAAGATAAATTTACTTTTCCAACATATCAAGGGGCATAACTCCAAAATTCTCTAGACAAAAATTCATCAAAAAGAAATAGGGATTAGTTTTCATAATAATGAGCCAACATATATATCATCCAGCAACAGACACTGCTGGTTAACATGCACTTAGTAGGCCATAAAAAAAGGAAAAACATAATATTTTTAGCAAAAGATTGAAAAGGCTGAAATTTTGCTTTGCAATACAAACACATCTTAAATTTTTAAAAGGGGTTTGAATGCAAATTATTTCTTATAATATATTTTTAGTCTCTATATGCCATTTCTGTTTTATCCTTTGTACAAAAGTATTTTACAGTAAGAGACACGATAGCACATACCACAGCCTTTTGAACCATTTGTGGACCATGCAAGGGGTGTACATATATCAACTGGGCCTTGCAGAGAACCCTGGGATGGAGCTGGTACTGAGATTAAATATATCATGCCTCGACTGAGATTTGATCCCAGTTCCTACCAACCATGAGTGACAGCTTAGCCAGTGCACCTACAGGAACAGTCTCTGCACCATTTTATGTATACATGTGTGCATATAAACCTGTATAATAACCCACACTTTGCAGGTTATCTACATGGCATGACTATGTATAGCATCAGATGAAGGAAACAAAAGGTGACAGCTATCCCATCATACGCATATGTTAAGTTTTAACAGCACAAAACACTATTTTGTTTTAATCACTGTACTACTTAACTTTAATTATTTAACTTGATGTGATACTGCTCTAAAAGAAATAAGCTCAACTGCATTATCATACAGAGGGCTATTGTTAATATAGCACTTAAGATTATCATCCATTTTATTTTAATCATATCACACATTCATGTAGTTAGAATATTTCTGCCAGCAAAATGTTTTATTTATATACTTCTGGATGCTAAAATACATTTTTTTTTACTGCTCTGACTCTTGAGCCATAGCTTCAAGTCTGGAAGTTAATTTTTCAAGTTTAGATTGTTTTTTCTTCTTTTTTGCCAATTTCTTCTCTTCTAGCTCTTTCATCTCCAGCATCTCTTTGAACTTTTTGTCTCTTGGATCAACCCTATAACCAAAATACTCCTGAGCATCATCAAGCAGTTTAGCTTTCTTCTCCTCTCTCTTTTTCTGCTGCTCAATCTGGTCTTGCTTCCTTTGATGATATTCGTCAATCCACTTTGACATCTTCTGCATATTCTGTTCCACTTTCTCTTCTCTGTGAAAAATTAAAAATTAAATTTTTTTAATTTAATTAAATGTTTCAAAATTTCAATCTACATAGTTACTGAGTATTGTAATTGAAATTTCAATATGGAAAGTGGAACTTGTGACCAAAGATACTCCAAGCTGCAAAATAAGTCAAGATTGTCCCAATTCCCATACTACTATTACTAGGGTCCGTAGATTTACACAAAACACCAGAAAAGCACCCCAAAATCTAATTGAATCTTACACAAACATGTAAATAAACACAGAAAAAATTAACAAATGTGAAATTTGTTTTTATGTGTATTCATCATTAATCATATATATATATA
>JAULBS010025523.1:0-10521 GCA_032355785.1 Symmetromphalus regularis
CTATTGTCTGATGTGGGATTAAGTGTTTATAATACCTGTGATTGGAGTACAGACTTTAACACAGTCATTAGTTTCGGCTATTGCTCACACGCTTTCAGTTTATTTGTTTGAGTTTTAAAATGTCACAAGAATGTTACCGTTAAAAAGTGCTTTAAAAAAATGGCCACAAGTTTTCGCCACATTGACAATTTTGTCGCCACTTTTGTATTTTTGTCGCAATTGGCGATGTTGGCGACCGACAGGCCATACCACTGAGATAGTAATTTCAGTGTAAATGGTTATAGTAATAATAATAAAATCCTTGTTAAAGCACCAAGAAAGACAAGAACTGAGAGCCAATACATCAGTTTAGTAGGGCGATCATTTGTGACCATCAGGCATTTAAGAGTAAACACAATTATCTTGATCCGAACTGTAACAGTTATACTGATTAAGCCATGAAATAATTATACAGTTTTTTGTAATTTTACTAATGAAATGTTTTCTAGTTATATTTTTGTGTGGTAAACATTTGTTTTGCAATTTCTGAGAATTGTTTTGTGCCACTTCAATCACCTTAAAACATTATATATAACTTTATTTACATCTATTTTTGGTGATGTAACTGATGCTCAAGATTATTTATATCCTGTACGCAAAAACATCCTGTAGATATTGTAAAAAATGAATCTCTTATATGGAAGTTACTATTAGTATTCCAGACTGATATTCTATTTAAGAACTGGCATATACTGAACCTAGTGAGCAGAAACCCACCATTGGTTGTTGCGATTATACTAGGTCTTATATTAAAACACAGTCACACAGGTTCTCTACAAAGATAATGACTCAAGGTGTGAGTTTTCCCAGAAGGGCACTATCAGGAGCCGCATCCCACATAATTTTCTGGATTTGTTTGAATTTTGGATGACTTGAATCTCCAGTGAGGGCCAGAAGCATACTCTCACTAGTTGTTAGGAAAGCACCTGCATCACGCATTCGCTGATATGCATACATCCTGAAATACAATATATTTCTTTAGCAATTTAATACCACCTTTATTTATATATTTATACATAGTGTATATTTGAATGCAAGCAAAGAAATATTTTTTATATTGCAGAAATATTCATTTTTCTGTTGAAATGTAATTTTATAAAGAAAATAAAACTGGGTCAGGAATCTCTGTCCTAAATAAACGTTTTGAAGGACCTCATATCCTTAGTAATGTATTTCATTAAAGGATATATGCAAGGATTCAATATATTTTTAAATAAATACAATGCACATGCTTTTATCTATTGTACATACTATAATAAAGATTAAAAACATGAAATTCATAAGAAAAACAAAGTGGAATGACAGGATAAAAAAATTAAATACATAGACTTGGGAATTTAAACATTTCATCTGTTCTCAAAGGTCTATTTACTTTTTAAAATATCTGAACTAAAATAATCAAAAATGCCACATTCACCAGAACTCTGCAACTGGAACCAGTCTATGGATTTCTGCACAAACAAGTCTTAACAAGTTTTATTTTAATTTTTATTCTATCCTGAGACTTGTAAATCTTGCTTTGAAAAAAACACACATAAATATGGTCTAACATATAATACATTAGTAATAGCCTCGTGAGAGGTTGTTTCAGTATTAGTTCATCAGGGCTTGCTCTGGCACAACAGTAATATTCGGCAAATTATCTATAAAAATGTCAAAAATTGAAAAGTAATCTTTTTTCTGCACTTAAATGGCTATTATTAAAAGAAATCATTTTGCCAGATTACATTAAAATTCGCCAAAATTGAAATGTTTTTAAATTTTGCTATTGGCGAATTTGGTGAGTGGCAGAGCTAGCCCTGGTTCATGTATGTACAGGATTAAAAATCTCATCACAGACTCATGGGGAAGTACATACATTACCGTAGTATTTGTACAAATGATGGAGAATGGCAGGATAAAAATATCACTTTAATGTAGGTATTTTTGAAACACATATATACATAAAAGCAGAATGAAAAAACATTTATTCTAGCATAGCAAATCCTTGATGCACTATTGCAAAACTCTAGAAAATCTGAGTTCCCATCATATTTTAATTTAAATGATATAAAATGTTGCTGTATATACCTATCCACCAAACTCCTAGATGAGCAGGCATCAACAACAATGTGAACATCAAACCCATGGTCTAAAAGGTCAATGGCAGTCTGCTGAACACAAGCTTGGGTTTCTATTCCACACAGAACAACAGATTTCAAATCTGAAAGTAAACAAATCAAAACATGAATTAATTATATATTTTAATAATAAACCAAATTCACTTAACTGTAACAGTCAAACATATGCCTGCATTTAAAATCATCTTTAGAAATCATGAAATTCATAGTAAAAGAATATATATATAATTATTATATATACAGAATTTCGATGGCTCGAATGCCTAACGCTCATACCAACTGGTATTGTCAAACCAAGATTTTTCTCTCTATTAATCCCTGTTATTTTATTGCTGATCGGTCGAATACCCCTGGTGTCGAAAAGAAGCTTTCTCTCGAACCAATTTATTGGTCAGAAAAGTAAAATCAAACCTGTTTTGCTCGAACGGCTAAGTCTATCTGAAGAAATATGAAATAATTATTTATAAATTTTTCATCGACCCTTTCACGTGAATAATGAAATAAGCTACTATAAATTCGAAATTAAATCTTTACCTAGATAATATTTTGGCTTGTGTTGTTTATTTAGCACCTATCAGTAATTATTTTTCAACATCAGACATAGACAATGACCTGCTAATTACGGTACTGGACGCAATGTATTAGATGCAGAAGTCTTGGCATAAGGTGACACAAAAAACAATAGCTAATTGTTTCCGTCACGTCCTAGCTGTAATGATGACCAGACTTTGAATGAAGTTGAAGTTCATGAACCAGGTGACGACTTGCCTCTGGCACGCCTGGCAGAACTCATTATCAAAAGCAGGAAGTGATTCTACAGCAGCCTAATAAAGAATGACTTTTTAAATAAAATATTTCTAGAAACAGATTTATAATGTGTTTGTTATTTTGTTTATTTTTGGTGATTAATAACTGTTACAAATGTACATGTATATTATATCTGATCCGACATCTCACAGGACTTTGTTACACTTGTCATTTGAACGATCTTGCCCAAGTCGGGTTTACGGAAATATGCGAGGTTGTCCGTTTGATAATTGCTTTCGGAAGTACCTGACTGTGGTTGAACTACCTGATAGGTCGAATAGATTTTAATGCACCAGCAGTGTTCGAGTCAATGAAATTCTACTGTATATATAAATTCTGTAGGTATGACATCAAAGTGATAGAATGCTGATAGCAGTATTCTTCATGATATGCACTGTCACTGTAAATTATGAAAACATAAACTGAAAATAAAATAATTATAGCAAGTGTAGTAATGCAGAACAGACAACAAAGCACATCCTCCAGGACTGCAGAGCCCACCAGTTGCCGAGGGCGGAGATCTGGCCGACACCTGCCAAGAAAAAGCTGTATGGCCCTGTGGATGCACTACAGAAGACCACTGGTTTCATCTCGAGAGCTGCTCTCCAATTGTGACCCATGATGAAAAGAATAAGTAAGTGTATATAAAAAAAAGAAAAAAGAAATGATGAGAAAGAACCTTTGATCTTGCCAAGGTGCTCCATAACTTCTGGTACCAGCATTGAGAACATGGTCTTCGGATACACACTTAGCTGACTGACATCCAGTTCATGCACAGTTGGACCCAGACCTGTAATTATGGTATACAAATGTAATTATCTAACTGGTACTTAATTTAAAATTCTATTTTAACCATCAAAACATATATCAAGTTTATATTCAATCTATCAACTGTAAATCCTAAAGCTGCAATCTCTACCCACCCCCCACCCCCATATTTTGTAAAACTGTAGTTTTAATAAAATTCACGTGTCTTCCCTGTCAGTGGATGTTGATAAACGTCATAAACCAAACTCCCAAAAGTAAACTGTCCATGGTAAAATGTCACTCAGCACTTGTGTGTTTTAGGAGTATACAAACAATGATGTTAGGAAGGGGCAGGAGAAAAGGAAATGCAGGGTTCATTTAGACCTTGATAATAAACTATGGCTTTTGTGATACCACGAATGAACTAATGGCTTAAATGATAGGTCCTCTGAGAGGAATTGATCTGATAAACCTTCATATCTAAGCTATAAGTATGTCCCTCTCATTCAAAAAACTGTTTAAAAGTTTTATTTCTTTTATTGATTTCCAAACATGTTTACACTCACACTCACAGCCTTATATTAATACAAACATTGTTCTTAAAGTTTTATATGATCCACTCTGTAGATTTCATCCTCAGTGAAAAGCTCTGCTAGTGTGTTACCCATCAATCTGGCCGATCCCCCATTAGCCAAGAGAACAACAGATGAAAATAATGCATTGCCCGAGGTCTAAGTGTTTGGACTAATCGTGTCTATGGGCATGGACCATGAAACACATTTAATTTTAGGTCTATTATTATAACTGGTTTTTATTAGAAACATCCCTGAGAATGTAAAAGGTAAAAAAAAAAATATATATATATATTTTTATATAATAATAAGTACAAAATAAATAAATAAAATAAACAAAAATATATATATAAAAATAAAAAATTGTGGCATTAAGATGAACAAATTATAATTATCTCCCTTTAACGCATATCCTCTGACAAACCTTTCGGATATTGTTCCGTTACGACAACCGGCATGTCCAAGACATTAGCTGCATTTAGCATGCGATTTGAAACAGATATAATCTGAGGGTAATACTGAATTGTTTTACGAAACCCCTCTTGCATGTCACATAAGAATAAAACTGACTTATTTAGAACAATCTTCCCTAGTCGCTTGGATGCCATTATTTCGTTTGTTGTAAATTCCTTATAAAATATAAGACTCGCAGAACTTGTGTCTAACTTTACCTAGGCAATAAGCACCATTTTCGTGTCTCACCATCACCGTTTTTTATTATATACTGGTAACAATACTAATTTAAGACTAAAGTCTAATAAATGCGTTAATCCTAATTTTAATAAATATCATTTTTAATTAAAGGAGGAAAAAACGTTAACAGAATGAAAGCAATGGCTGCGCCCATATTATTAAAAAGTTTTTCTTTGTAAAAATGTTAACGTACGCCAAATACGTTATCCGTTAACGAACTTGAATGGGAATTGGCGAAGTATTTTATGATGCTTAAGGATACCTAGCATAATTAACCCTGATTAAAAAAACACAAAATTACTGACTGCATAAAATGGGCGTGGTTCTTAGTCCAAGACCAAGTTTTGGTTTTATTTCTCTTTCTTTTATGCTGTGTTTCGAACTGGCGATTCCTATCAATGCGATTTCGGTTCGACACACTGATGTAGTGATTATCGGCGCCACTGGGGATCTTGCTACGAAATATCTTTGGCAAGGTTTTTTCAATTTGTATATGAAATATGTTGGTGACCGACAGTCGTTCGCTTTTTATGCAGTTGGAAGATCTCCTGTGGAAGAGGCAGACCCGATACTGACTGGAATACTAAACAAACAAACAAAATGCCCAGAGGACTTCAAACTGGCTGACTGTAATCAAATGAAAAACGACTTTCGTCAAATAACATCGTACTCTTTGTTAAATAAAGATGCACAATTTTTTGAATTTTGTTCAACTCTTCACAACAGAAGAAAAACTTCTGGACAAATGAACGGTGAAATTATATTTTATCTATCGATTCCATCTAGCTCCTACATTGTTACTGCACAGTACATCAATAAAAACTGCAGACTGAGAAACGATGTGACAAAAGTTCGCGTAGTTCTTGAAAAACCGTTTGGAAATAACAGGGAGTCTGCCAGATTGATGGGTAACACACTAGCAGAGCTTTTCACTGAGGATGAAATCTACAGAGTGGATCATTATCTTGGAAAAACAATTGTCAGAGAAATATTAAACTTCAGGTATATAAATAAATTTAGATATGTTTAAAATTACAACAGATTTATTAGTTACATTAAAAACCTGCATGAAACGACCATTTAATATAGGTTATTTATGATGTCACTTTGGTACAAGTCCCATGCTATCCATGTTGGAGACGTAACCATTAAATCATAGTGCTCTTCAGGACAGAGGGGGATGGGTGCAGGTGGGCCAATTGACATGGTCTTACGATTTCGAGGGTCCTACTCATGGTAAAGGTAAGGACATTTAGCATTGATTAGAAAAATACTTAATGAGCCATTTAAAATGGGGGCCTACATTTCCCAAACTGAACTGTGATCAATTTTCTGACTGCCTAACCCATCTTTTGACTGTAGCATACGACGGGGCAGAGGAATCACATACATAGGCGCTCCTGGTTTCTCGACCTCAAAAGTCAGAAACTTTATCACATCTCTGTACTCAAGTTTTGTCCATTTTTGCTGTTTGGTAGGGGGTACCTAGTGGCAGAATTCAACAGCAACATACCTGAAAGAAGAATATGAACAAAATTATGTACGTTATATTTCAAAACAATGAAGCACATTACCATGCACAAAAAAAATAGCTATCCTTTCGGGAATTGGGACAGTCAAAACATTTTGATATGTCCTCGTAGATGCTCTACGGCCTACTTGATAGTCTGTTCCTCTATACACATTGTGATCAACAAATGCTATCGGACTAACAACCGATATAAAATGATAATAAAATAAATGACGGCAGATGCTAACTGAATATCCTACAGATGCATTGAAGTACACAAGTTATGTACATAAAATGTGTGTACCCATATACATCCACGCTATCGCATTGAAGTGTATGCAGAGGTGTATCATTTAATTTCAGATTGTTGAATAATCACCTTGAATCTCGATTGAATAAATATGGCGTAGAGAGAGTTGAAGTTTTCATGAAAGAAACTATTGGAGTTAAAGGTAAACGAGGTTATTTTGCATTGCTTTCTTGTTTGAGAGGAATTGTGGGTGTTTTCTTTTTACTGGATATCTTTTTTCTTTATTATATGTAAAGGCTTATTAATACATAATGATAATTCTTAAGAACGTATCGCGATACTATCTTGTATTAAGTTTAAACCTTGTAAGTTTACAGTTAGTATATTACAATTGCAGTATTTGCAACTTAGAAACTGGTGCTTAATCAAACAATGTTTTATGGGTGTCATGAGAGTGAAAACAAATGTTAGCCAGTATAACTTTATTTTATGTGTTTTAGTAACATTATATACTAGCATGTATCAAGTTGTCAGAAGTGTGTACGTTTATCTTTTTAGTAGGAATGTAATAAGTGAATGGAGGCATTTTAATGACATGTCACAAATTAATATAGACATATTAATTTCAGCAGTCAGAAGTTGTTTAATCAGAAGTTATTGGGTGTTAAAAATAAGATATTGGATACATTTGGAATACAGAAGAAACCTGCTTCCACCATATTATATTATTAACGAAAAACTGCTTGTAAAATATTAAAATACATACATGTTTTATTTCTTTTAATTTTATTTTTATTATTTTTTATAATTGTTTTAATTATTTTTGTTTTATTATTATTCTTTTCAGGTAGACTAGATTTCTTTGACCAGACTGGAATACTACGAGATGTATTTCAAAACCATCTCACAGAACTAGTTACCTTGATAGCAATGGACTTACCAAAGAATTTGTCATCACCAGAAGACGTTAAAGTTAATAAACTAAGATTACTCCATAGCATTCGACCAGCAACATCTGTTTTGACTGGACAGTATTCAGACTACTTGACTGAAGTAAAGGCTGAATTGGAAGATGTCACAAATTCACAGTTCACTCCAACATTCGCAGCAGCTATGCTGCAGATTAATTCACCAAGATGGGAAGGGGTTCCTTTTGTGCTGGTTGGAGGTAAAAAATTGGCTGAAAGATCAGGATTTGTTAGAATCATATTTAAACAAAATAGTATATGTGTTAGTTGTGCACAGAATTCTGGTGAAACCAGCCTTGAACAGCTTGTTTTTCAAATTGGACATGGATCTTTGAAATCTCCAGCCATCCTGGTCTCAAAATCTCTAGGATCTCCAATATGGCCTCCGCTGTTGAAGGAAGATAATAGTAGTCAGGTTAGACACTTATTTGGTGACAAATCTTCAAATGCATTTATAGCAAAATCAGATAACAACCCTGATGCATATACTCTTCTTATTGAAGATATTCTTTTGGGAAAGAGAGACAGGTTTGTTGGAATAAAACATTTATCAGCATGTTGGGATATATGGAGTGACGTCATCACACAATCAGAAAAGAAGATCCCCAACATTTACCAGACTGGGGATGAAGGAAGAATTCTTGATTTTGTTATTAAGGGTTCAATGTTGAAATTTATTAACAAAAGTGATCATTTAGTAGAAAAGTATCTTGAAGATGAACATCAGCAAACGCCAGCAACGTTTCTAGGTTACAAACTGGTTTCAAACACAGCTTTTGACATTGCTAATACTCTTGCTAAAGATATTTCTAAAACAGTTCATGCAACTCTTAAAGATAACTGGAATTTTAATATTGCCTTTTCTGGAGGCAATAGTCCTAAGCTTCTGTTTTATATCTTGGCTCAGTCGTTTGTTGACCTTCCATGGAAGAGGATACACATATGGCTAGTTGACGAACGATGTGTGCCATTCACCGACCATCAGTCTAACTTTTACCATCTCCAGGAAACATTTCTCCGATTTGTTCCAATTCCTCATGAAAATATTCACCCAATGCCTGTGGACATCAACGGTAAATTGTGTGCTACAAGAGATTCAGGACGGATCATATATGAAGAGTCACTGAAATACTACCTTCCTGATCTTAGTTTTGATTATGTTGTCCTTGGTGTTGGAAATGATGGGCATACCGCGTCACTTTTTCCTAACTCGCCAGCATTAACTACAGAAATGTTGGTCGTCCTTACAACAGATGCTCCCTTACGTAGGATGACCTTGACATTCCCAATTATAAACAAATCTAAACATATTTCTGTCTTAGTTATTGGTAAGGAAAAGTCTGAAATATTAAAACAGCTTGAACAATCCAAAGGTCCCATTTCAGACTTTCCAATCCTTGGAGTGAAACCTTGTAATGGAATTTTAACCTGGTACATCGACATGGATGCACTATTTTAATTAGACTAACATAATAGTGATGGCTTGTTACTTAAGTGTCTTTTCATTTAAACGTTTGTCTCAGTGTTTATATATACCGTATGTCAAAAGAAGATGGATTTTGACAATACAAAAACAGTTAAGACATTATTTGAAAAGGATTGATTCTGATCTAAACATCGTCTGACTAGTGAGAAATCAGGGCATCAATGAGGTTCAGTTTAGATTTGTATTAACGGATTGTGTGTCATTAATTCGTGTTTTTATCAATCGAAATTATGTAGATATACTTTAAACATATGTATATGTTTATATACTGGTCAAAATAAATAGGTTATATTTGATTTCAAATATTAATGAGTATTGAAAGAAAAAAATGTGTCATCGATGTTCAAGACATTTTACACTAGAGGAATGAGACAGACATCCACATGCTTATTGGATGTTGATCTGGAGTATGCCAAAAATGTTTCATGCCAGTTTAGAGAAACGCAATGGTTTTACCCGCTATTTTTGAATGCATTAATCATAAACATGAAATTCACTTGTTCTACCCTGCAGTCGATCTGTCTGGTTCTGCCATACCTCTATATCATGGTGTAAACATTTCATGGCAATATTGTGTCATATCATTTAGTATACATATTACACTGTCCTTTTTATTAAAAAATGTTTTTATCTTGTGTCTTATTTGAATACTCCCTACTTATTTTGAGCAGAATATCATGACATTGTTATTTGACAATTTAACCTAACACTGTTATTGTTTTAAAACCAAATTTAATAGCTACTTATGACACATTCGAAACTTTTCACGTGTAAGGGTCAGGGACTGTGCTTGTGACTAAATCGAAACTTTTCACCACGGACCAGGGACAGCTTATGACGAAATCGAAACTTTTCTCACGTGTAAGGGCCAGGGTTATACTTATGATGAAATTGAAACTTTTCACACGTGCAAGGGCCAATGTTGTACTTATGACGAAATCGAAACTTTTCACACGTGTAAGGATCAGGGTTGTACTTATGACGAATTCGAAACTTTTAACGTGTAAAGACAAGGGACTGTGCTTGTGACTAAATCGAAACTTTTCACCACGGACCAGGGACAGCTTATGACGAAATAGAAACTTTTCTCACGTGCATGGGCCAATGTTGTACTTATGACGAAATCGTAACTTTTCTCACGTGTAAGGGCTAGTGTTGTACTTATGACGAATTCGAAACTTTTCTCACGTGTAAGGACCAGTGGTGTACTTATGACGAAATCGATACTTTTCTCAAGTGTAAGGACCATGGTTGTACTTATGACGAAATCGATACTTTTCTCAAGTGTAAGGACCATGGTTGTACTTATGACGAAATCGATACTTTTCT
>JAULBS010025533.1:0-10521 GCA_032355785.1 Symmetromphalus regularis
ATTCTGAATCAATTGAATCATTCAATTGATTTTAAGGAAAAAGCTTCCCAACACTTCTGTAGGGGTGTGATTATGGATAGTGAGAAAGCTCCCCTGAACCTTACTTGGGGAGTGATTTATAGCTCTCTTCTACTTTTCAAATGTGAAACCCTGCAATAGTTCTGCACTTGGTCAGAAATTCAACTTCAATCTTTGTTCAATGAAACTGCTTGTCACAGTAATGTCTAATTAGAGAGATTTTTATCCTGTCTATTTATTTTGGCACTAATAAAGCTTGGAGAATAAGCATTTTTATATTATTAAAGATAATTATATTAACATATATACCAATATTTCAATACTAATGGTAATTACTATAAAAAGTACTTATTACCCAGTGACCTCAATTCTATAACAAAGACTTGAATGTGATTACTTGAAGTGAGTGTCGCTCTATTTAATACACAAACAATTGCTTAAATATAAAATACATATACCTCTACTTAAGCCATACTTCTATATATACCCTGTTGTCCAACTAAGCACCATACAAAATAATGTACCTCATTGATAAAAATAGAAATCTCACTCAATGGCACATGCTATTTTCAAGATAAGGACCTTCTTGACATAATTAAATAACATATAGATAACACATGTAGGAAGTTCAAGTACTGAAGAATTCACTCATAAATCTCCTGTCATAAAGCATTCAGATTACCTACTACATACAAGTATTCCTTTAACCTCTCATCTTAATGTGTTCCTTAAATCTCATAAATATAAATATTCTTTAAAACTCTGGTTTAATTACATTTTCCTTGATTAAAAATTCCTTAAATTTAAGTATATTTATTGAATGTCCTAAAATACCAATGTTTATGTATTCCTAAATCACTTAAGACAAATCATTCCTTAAATCACCAATGTTCTAGTATTCTTTAAATCAACAATGTTCTAGTATTCTTTAAATCAACAATGTTCTAGTATTCTTTAAATCAACAATATTCTAGTATTCTTTAAATCAACAATGTTCTAGTATTCTTTAAATATCCATTTTCAAGTATTCTTTAAATCATCCATCAAATATTACTTCAAATGACCAATGTTTAAGAATTCCTTCAGTCTTCTATGTTGAAAATTTTGCTTAAATCTCATATCTTTAATTATTTCTTATTTATTAATTTTTAAGTAAGCCTTTCATAGATCTTATTTGACATTGTTCAAGTATTCTGATCTACAAATTTATGTATCTCTTTTAAAATGTATAATTTACAAATCTACAAAGGTTTTCAACTGAAATACGGGTATCTCAAGTGTAGAAATAAGATTGTAATAAAAAAGAAGGTAACACAAACTGTATTTCAGTTATCGGATACGACCATCCTGTGCAAGTACTAGGTACACTTTTGTATTAGCAGTGCAGATTTTCACCCAGATGCCAGCAACAGACACTGAGATATTGTACTAGATAAACAGCTTTCTTTGTTCATTGTGTGCAGGAGACAATCTATTACGTATAACAAACCACAAAACAGCTATCAAACTTGAGGATCAGAAATACATACTCCACAAAGTAGTTGGATGAATTCAAAGTACTCATTTTCTTCATGCACCCATGCATATCATAGGTGAATTTAAGCCGTGAAAACATTTTGAATGATGAAAATATAATGAAGTATCTCAATTAACTTTTCAATAATAACCAACTGTTCAGGCCAAATATTTTAGATTTTGTGCACAATAGCCGACATTTTCATGGTCACACAATGAGTACTATATTTCAATATAGGCTCCCTCACTTGAAATTCATACTTGTCAATACTATATATTATTATTACTGTGAAGTGATACTCACATTTACAAAAGACGTTTAATGTCATATGCAACAAACAACCCTATATATAACCGAAAAGATTTAGATGACATATTACAATAATAAATTATTAATCTACTGCTTACTAATATATTAGTTTCTTATGAACACAAACATACAAAATATATCACAGCAATATGTGTATGTACTTACCTATCAGATCCTAATAACCGAAATATCCTTGTCTTGTCACAAATTTCTTGTGTAACCTGTAATAAATATATGTGGTAATATATCTATAAATATATATACTAAAACATTTTCAATTCTATAATGCTAATATTATTGTAACTGATTTTTATGAATAAGACACTTTTTTAATATGTTGGTATTATCTCCAGGGCTCTCTTTTTTTCCCATAAACTCAAAGGGTCAGATTTCATGAAAGTTGAGTAGAATTTACCATCATAGCCCATAAGAACTTTCACGATTGCTTTTGATTTTATGGAGTATCCTTCAGATACAAAGGCCAGCCTACGCAATAATTGTCAAGTGCCTTAAACAATAAATTACAACCACAAACACAGGAAAGTTCTAATCCTAACTTTGATACACTTGTAACAAACTATAATAGACAAGTCTAATGAATGCAAAACCTAGTCCTAACTTTGATACACTTGTAACATACTATAATAGACTAGTCTAATGAATTCAAAACCTAGTCCTAACTTTGATACACTGGTAATAAACTATAGTAGTCTAATGAATGCAAAACCTAGTCCTAACTTTGATACACTGGTAATAAACTATAATATAGTAGTCTAATAAATGCAAAACCTAGTCCTAACTTTGATACACTGGTAATAAGTTATAATAGAGTAGTCTAATGAATGCAAAATCTAGTCCTAACTTTGATACACTGGTAATAAACTATAATAAACTAGTCTAATGAATGCAAAATCTAATGCTAACTTTGATACACTGGTAACAAACTACAATAGACAAGTCTATTGAATGCAAAACCTAGTCCTAATTTTGATACACTGGTAATAAACTATAATAGACTAATCTAATGAATGCAAAACCTAGTCCTAACTTTGATACACTGGTAATAAACTATAATAGACTAGTCTAATGGGTGCAAAATCTCGTCCTAACTTTGATACACTGGTAATAAACTGTAATACACTAGTCTATTGGATGCAAAATTCTACATCACACTGTTACTGTGATGAAAAACCTACATTGCCATTAACTGATTCACTGCGGGCGATGTATAAAACCATTTGTATGCAAATATATATATACAAAGAATTTCTTTTAATTGCATGTGCTTTCTTTGTAATGTCTGGTTAATTGCATAAGAAAATGTAGAAAACTTAATTTTTTCTTCAAAGTACCAAAAACCATGGCGGATCTTAACATTCTTATCAAATTGTCACAAAATGACCACAAAGTGTAACTGTATACTATTTTTGCATCTCTTATAATATTCAGATTACATGGTCAAAGAATTCCTAATTATATTGAATATTTCTGATTTTTGTGATCACTGTTGAATAAATGTACTTTGATTTTATACCAGATAGAACAAGAATAGTAAAATGATTTTAAATGTGAATTTCTGATAAAGGAATAATCCTGTTAATTACATAAAATATTTGGGCAAATTGCCTATGCAGTTAAGACTAAGAGGATTCTACTGTAATACACAATACTGGATATGAATTTAACAGGGAAAGCTGGTCTGTGATAAATATAATAAAATATACTAATAGTAAAACCCACCTCATTAGCCTTGAAGCTTCGACCTTGCATGCCATGCTTGTGGAAGGCTAAAACACTGTCTTGAAGACAAACTAAAACAGATAAAAAGAATGCAAAAATAAGTACAACCAAAAAATTCAAAAGGCATAAAGACAAAAATATTTAGGTTAGTGGCATCTAAAACAATTCCATTCTATTACATGAAAATAAATATGTGATACACAAATACTTTGATGGCACCAATACGTAAGGACAAATAAGCCAGATACTAAACAATCCTATCTCCCGTGCAACATTCTGAAAATGTAGAAGACAAAAACAACATAGTGGGATACAAATTATTTTCTATCCTATGCAACATTTTTTTAAATGTGAGAGAAAAAACACCTATAGATAATAAAACCTCTTAGTGTTATAATTTTAGAATGTGTCCCTACCCAGTGTAAATGGTAATTTAATTTTATTTGTTTGTGCTAATCCAATTTATTTTATTGTTTTGGTGATTGACTTTTATGAGAGGTCTCTGTTAAAAATATCCCCTTGATCTGGTATATACCAATTTGATTATGGTCAATTTAATGGTATTTTCAAACTTATTAGTATATTTTAGAGTAGAAATAAAATGACCTTTCTTTACCAAACTTTAAATTTGCAAACTACAGAGCTGTGTCAGTTATATTTGTTCATTTACAGTTGGTTGTTTTTAGTATTTTTGCTTAAATATATTTAGTTTTTGGGGCATGTGTGTTATTAAAATCCTATGTTTCAGGAAGAGATATTTCTTGGGTGTATGAAGACATTAATATCACATCATAATCACATATAATGAATAGTGTTCATTCCTTTTATTTAACTATATCTTTTAGTCAAACTTTTCAGATGGGTTGGAAAATTAACAAATTTAGGAGTTACATCAAACAATTGTTAAATTTCATTAACAAGGAATCAGTTACTGGTATGTTAGAGATATTGATTATACAAACTTAAGACTCCCAGAAGCAGCATTATTTAAAAAGTTCAACACATTTACTGAGTTATCATGACCAGGGCACTAATTTCTGTTAAAGTTAAAAATACACTTCTGTGTGTAAAGTCTTCTTTTTAGGTTTTATTGCTCTTTTATAAATATATTATCACATTCTAATAGTTACCTATGAACAGTTTTAAACTCACTCATGTAATAATATATTGAGTAGGTGTGTGTTTTGATAGGATCTTACGATGGCACGGTCATTCACTACAAATTCAATTTAATACCACCAAAAAAATCCATTACTTCCAGTACCTGAGGAAGTCTTTCTATGCCTATGTGACGATTATTTACATCCTGATATATCTGATCTACCTAAGTACATTTTATCCATTGACATTTATTTTGTTATGGAAATCATCCAAAAGTAATAAGATATGTAGTATTGCCATTTTAAAATGTCATCTACAACTCTGGCAGCATTAGATGTGAAAGGTAAACAAAAAACTCTATTGTAGCCACAACAATAACATATGGCACACAGACTTTCTATTTATTCCTGACATGGGTCCACCTGCCTTCTGCCATGCCTCACATGTGTTCATACACAAACCTTTCATATCGGTCATACAAATAAGCATAATCGAGAAATGCAATCACTTGGACAGAGAATACTGAACACACCGGCAGATCATGAGCAAATATTAAATTAAGTATTTTTTGTTGACAGTGCTAGAAAAGCTGAGAAGCTCCGAGCCAATGCTCAACAGGGGTGATTTATTAATGGAGTATCTCTCATCTGATCAATACATATTTATGACAATGTTCTGAATGGAAAAAGTGACTTTTATTATAAATCACTAACAACCAGATGCAAAACAAACCGAAACACTCTTCGTTAACAACCGATAACAATCGATATTCCTCCAACAAAATGTCAAAAATACCAAAGGTTGCTATACGTTATGATGTAAAATAATAATTATCCACATAAAAAATAAATCAATAATTATCCACATAAAAAATAAATCTCCATATGATTATAGCTTAAAAACCCCAATACATTATACTGTATAATGTGATCAAATTGCAAAGAGATTTTGACAGACTATAATTCAAATTCAATGACTACATGTATATAAAAAGGTGGACAAGGACTCTGTGATAATGGTTTCTTATCCTTTTTATTATATTATGCAAGAAATTATTATATAAATTATATAATGGGAAAGTTAGCCCTTGCCAGTGACATTTCAGGGATCAAAATATACTCCATTCAAAAACAAAAAAAGAAGATAATTTCAAAACATAGTACAACAAATAAAATACATTATCTAGTGTTCCATAAAACTTTTTTGGCAATAAAACATGGAATGGTGAAATCCATGCTTGGACTGTCAACATAATCATTTCTTTCATTTTAAATATAAAAAGGAACTGTTTTATTCATCAAATGTTTTATTATATAATTATATAGTTTTTTTTAGAATTACCAACATCTTTAAAGGAACAGAGGATAAAAAAATTAATAATATAATACAAATTATTCACATGGTGTTCAACAGTTTACCAAAAAACTACCCTGGTTTGATAATTAGGTTATGAAACATTAAAAAAGTGAGGTGATTGGGACAGCATGTGGAAATACTCCCACAAAAGAGCAGTGATGTATGTAAAAGTAGGTACTTTGCCATTTATACGGAATGGCTGGCTATTAACTCCCCATATAGAATACAATATGCATGGTTTTCTGTTGTGTGCACATTATTCTATTTCTACCACCTAACAAAACACATTAAATAATCACTTAAATATGGCATGACGAAAGGGTTCATTCATGCATGAAGATCTGAATGCTAGATTAAGCAGTAACCACTGTCTGGATGCTGGTTTAATGACAGCTGATTCACTTTTCTCATGCTTACATGTAAACAAGATAACTTTTCAAATGGTAGCTGGTAAACATATTTTTTAAAGTGACATCTCTAGGGTTGCTCTTTTTAGTCCAGGTAAAAGTAACGTTTGTTTTATTTAACAATGCCTTTTCAGCACATTGATTTTTATCTCATCATCGGCTAATGGATGTCTATCATATGGTCATTCTGACACATTTAGAGGAAACACACTGCCACCACACAAGCTACTCTTTCAGAAAAGCAGCAAGGGGTCTTTTATATGCACTTTCTTACAAACAGGACACTACATACCACAGCCTTTGACGAACCAGTTGCAGATCACTGGTTGGAATGGAAAATAGCCTAAAGTGCAAATGCATCCACTGAGAAGGATTGATCTGACGACCGACAGCTTCGAGGTGGACACTACCATTTGAGCTACATCCCACTCCCTTTTAGTCCAGGTAATCAAATATATATATTGTATCCTCAGTTTATTTAGAGGTTAGGTTGAAATTTCATCAGATAAAGGTTGTAAGTGATTTTATCACATATCCAGGTATTGCAGTTATCACTTTAAAAACAAAAACATTTTGTACCAAGCTTCTGAATGATCAATTTAGAAAACATAAGCACATACTACAATGAAACCATATTCTATTTCAGAATTATCCGAAAAAAACTCTAAAGAGACTAAATTATTAATGTTAAATTCCAATAAAATAAATTCTTTAAAATTCCCAATTTGACAAATTTTATAGAATCTCTGTTAGTTTAAGCAGATTGCCTTGAGACTCATTGTGTGAAATTTCAAAACCATCTAGTAAAACTCATGGATATAGCCTTTAAAATTATAACTCTGAAATTTGCATAAGTTAATAAAGTTAAAAGCCATTAAAATTCTATATTTGATAAATTTATAAACAGAGATAGTATTAGTATGTGATAACTATGACAAATAAGCCCCGCACCAAATTAACCACCAAAAATATTCCACAAGGATACTAATTGTAATAGTGTCAATGTTAAATTCACATCAATAAATGCAAAATATGCATAAATACAAAATTAACTGACACATTTTAATTTTACTGTACTGCCTTTGATAAACAGTTGTGAACCACTGGTTGAAATGGAAAATAGCCCAAACTGCAAATGGGTCCACCTGGAAACCAACCAAGTAATAAAATCCCAAAGACCAAATGATTTAAAAACAATGACATTTTAAAAATAATACATTAATGTTTTTGTTTTTTTAAATAAAAAAAATCAGATGAATCCAGTAACCTTTTTATTTATATATATTATCCACCCCCACCCCCACATGATTGTGAAATGAACATCACAGTAGATGTGATCATCCATCTTTTCTAGAGCATGTTACTGTTTATTGCGTTACTACAACAATGTCTACACCCAATCTCCTGATTTGTAGTGTCATCAACTGGGCGAACATGCCTCATTAACTATTAAGTGCTATTTCACTGATGTGTCCCATACAAATAACATGTTTGCTGTGTATGTAGCTATTCCTGGCTACTGCAGACTGTGTTACTGGGCTACCATGCAGTGATATCAACACAAATAGAGCACATTACTTAAAGTACAGTGAAATCATTTCATCAACCCAACCATTAATGAGAGAATATTCTAACTACTACTGTCGTTTTGTGTCTATATGCAAGCAAGCTGAAGTGGCAGTGTTTCTTCGTGTTGGTGTATGAGCAAAATGAACATAACTACATGGAGAAGGATAGTGAAAACACTTGATCTATTCAACCTTAATCTATTGTAATAAACCAGACTGTAAGTAGATGGTCCAACACACAAATAAAATTAATGTAACATGTAGAGACACAAATGAAACCCAAAATAACCTTTAAATAGTGCAATAAAAATAAACTGTAGCTAGATGGTTGAATAACCAAACAAAATGAACATTCTGTGTAAAGGCACAGCCAAAATACTTATCAATTGAAATCATATGATATTGTAAATAATATAGATCACAACTAGATACATCGGTACACAAACAAAATAAACATGACTACATGCACACGCCCATTCACACACTAGGTTATGGTAATCTAAGTAGAATATACTACCAGACATATAACACACTAGGTTATGGTCATCTAAGTAGAATGTACTACCAAACTTATAACACACTAGGTTATGCTAATCTAAGTAGAATGTACTACCAGACATATAACACACTAGGTTATGGTCATCTAAGTAGAATGTACTATCAGACATATAACACACTAGGTTATGCTAATCTAAATAGAATGTACTATCAGACATATAACACACTAGGTTATGCTAATCTAAATAGAATGTACTACCAGACATATAACACACTAGGTTATGCTGATCTAAGTAGAATGTACTACCAGACATATAACACACTAGGTTATGCTAATCTAAGTAGAATGCACTACCAGACATATAACACTAGGTTATGGTAATCTAAGTAGAATGTACTATCTGACTTTTATCACACTAGGTTATGCTGATCTAAGTAGAATGTACTACGAGACTTATAACAAGCAATGCCTCAGTAGGTAGTGTAGTGTCTGGCAAAAACTCATTATTCAAATTATTAAATTAAATAAATTATGCATTAGCAATATTATTTAATTTATTATTTATTTTAAATTCATTGTTATTTAGTTTAAGTCACTAAACAGAGAAGTTATTTGACTAGATGCATATGACTTATATGTTGAATAAAAAGGTGCATAAAGTGACAAAATGCTAAGTCTATTGTGTGAGTTTTTATAATAAAATAAATGACACTTTCCTTCAATGGAAACATATGCCAACAAATCGAATCAAATAGGCCAACAAATTGGATCAATTATTGCTGGACTGACTATAAATCAAACTTTGCCAGACTTTAAAAAAACTAAACAAAAAAAAAACAATCTAGGAAAAGAAAAAAAAAACCATCCTAAATTAGTGGCATTAAATGTATAAAATTTAATTATTTAGATCTCAGCTGAAAGCAATTTTGATATCACCAAGTTGACATCCAATGTCACCATATTACTTACTGAACAATATCAAATAAAAAAAACTTTTGGTATGAGTAAACAGGTGAATAAGACAGACAGAATTACACTGCTCTTGAGTTGTATAATTGCCCACCCACTATAAACGAGTGCAGTAAATAACATGGAAAAACAATGGGTATACAGTGCTGTTTATTACATACATGTACTATCACTAAATATACTCAACCAAAAAAGAAAGTATGATTAATACAATCAATAATCATTTATTTCATAAATCAAACATCATGGCAGAAATTCTGGAATTAGATAACCATACCATTTGGGAGTAGTACGTGCATGTAGTAATATCAAAAGTTGTGTAAGCATAATGGTTTTCGATTATGGTAAAATGCACAATTAAAAAATATTGAATATTTCAACATGCATACATTCTTTTTTGGTTGAGTATATTATCATTACCAAAAGTTTACTTAAAAACCTCAAGACACTTAATCTACAAAGCTAGGTGAAATGCATGGAACTGACAGAACTCAAGAATGTTAAATTGTTTGATGTCAAAAATCCATATTAGGGACACGTCATTGCTATACCAGTATTCAAAACAAAAAAGTGTAGATTACACATGCGTAAATAAGAATTACAAATGGAAAAAAAACTAAACTTTATTGCATGGCTTAAAAATACCTATTACTATTATTATAGTAGGGTTAAACAGGAATGTAATAAAAAGCAGTGACATGTCATAGGCAGATCAAGCAACATGCTGGGCTTGCACACTGTTTTTACAACAACAAAAAACTCATTTCACTTGATTTCTGACATCCACCATTGTGAGTACCCTCGTTTTAACACACAACCTTTTCAAAATCCCTGTTGTTGTTTATTATCTTTTCTTATTCACCTAGCCTTGTAACCCAACAAGCATCAAACCCATTTCACTTGATTTCTGACATCCACCATTGTGAGTACCCTCGTTTTAACACACTGCATGCCACACAAACTTTTCAAAATCCCTGTTGTTGTTTATTATCTTTTCTTATTCACCTAGCCTTGTAACCCAACAAGCATCAAACCCAT
>JAULBS010025544.1:0-10521 GCA_032355785.1 Symmetromphalus regularis
CCGGATTGACCCTGAAAAATACTAAAATTCTTCAGTTTATTTAAGAATAGTTAGCCATTTTGGTGAAAAGTCATGGATTTTTTAGTCTTCCAAAGAGGAATTAAATATATTTTCCTCTTTCAAAATATTGTCTGTTAGTTATAACTGATGGTAACCAGCATGGCATCGATTTGATAAAAGTATGTTTAATAACATTACTAACAGCTACACAAACATCAAATTCAAAAGGGACCAGACACCTAACTCTTTATCCAATATAAACATTTTATTTACCATCCTAACAACATCAGGGGTCATGTGTCCGAGGAGCCCCAGACAGATACATTTCATAAAAACCTGGGCTGCTTACTGTGCCATCTTCTAGTATAAGAAAACATTTTTGGTGATATTATACTTTAAAATATTGTCCAATCAGATCGCTCGTTTTATAAGCCAGATTTAAGATTATGATACACAAAACCTGGCGAATTTCATGGGGTAGTTCAGTCTTATAACAGTCGCCTCATTTTAAAAGTTGTAGATAAGTCAATGTGTCATAGATTTTTAATTTAGATTTAAGAACACATACATTTTTTCATCTCTTCCGTGATTCATTATTTACATTGATAAGGTGAAGACCAGTGCATTGAAAACCAAATTTTGATTGGTTCTTCACATCAGGAGAAGCATCCAATCCATTCATGTAACATTAGCTAAATAAATACATACCGCAGTACAGTTTGATGCAGCAAACCCGTAGTGCAATACATACCGCAGTACAGTTTGATGCAGCAAACACGTAGTGCAATACATACCGCAGTACAGTTTGATGCAGCAAACACGTAGTGCAATACATACCGCAGTACAGTTTGATACAGCAACCCCGTATTGCAATACACACCGCAATACAATTTGATTAATTACCAAGATGTGATAAAGTAATATGTTGATACTATCATACTAATTACTAAACATATCTCAAGCAGGCTGACCTGTACCAATTTCTGATGAAAAAATTAATATATAGACACAGTAGATTTATGTTTTAATTACCGGTAAGTACATGTAGAACTTTAATTTTTATAACTTATTTCATAGGTTTTATAGATACTCATCAGATAGTTATATCTTGATACACAGAACCATATTGCGGTATTTATTGCGCTCAGCAAGTATTGCAATATACCGATATATCGTTGCACCCCTACAAATTACCACAAATGTTTGACATCTAATAGCCGATGATTAAAAAATCAATGTGCTCAAGTGGTGTTGTTAAACAAAAAACTGAAATAATAATTTTTTTTAATGTGTGTGTGTGCGTGCACACAATTGTTTTAGACATAATGTTTGTTACGACAGTCTGGTTACTATCTTCAACTTTATAAGCACATCTTTAGTGCCTTTTTCTCCCATCTTAAATTATTAATTTATTAAATGCTTTTATTAATTTAAATTACCTGAAACTGTTTTTCACTAAATACAATTAATAAACCTGCAATACAGTTATAAACTAATGAAAACACTATTTGGTCAGTTTTCACATTCATTATCAGGTGCAGATGCAGTATTTCTGAAAGGCCGTGTCCAAATTTGATGTTTGAATAGGACATGGTTAATTTTCACGTCCTTCCACTCGGAAAATATATTTTAAAAAAAAAGAAATTCTAGAAAAGGGGGGATTCAGACCCTCTGCTACTGATTACTCCATGTCATACATCATATTTTAAAATATCAGATACTTAAATTGTGTAGGTTATGGAAACCACCAGCTTGTCCCTTGTGTGGTTTGTATCAACAGTTTTGACTATTCATGTCTGTTATGAATATACAATATATAACCACACAACTGTGACTTGGCCCAATTTGCAAATAATAACCAGGGATGCAGAAATGGAGAATTTTTCACTAGCCCGCCGGACCAGAACCAACTAAATTTTACTAGCCCACCAGAATTTCTACTAGTCCACCTGCATATAGAACAATAAATAATTTTCAAAATATAACAGTGTATGACATTACATGAGCTTTTGTGATTTCCAGTTTGAATATTGAGGTTCCAACAACAAAAGGTTTATTCTTCATTTTTTGTTTTGTTTTCTCTGCAGTCCCTACACACATGATTTCGAAAGTAGAACCATGCATAGTGCTTAGTAGCATCACTTTTCATCCAACAACAACTGACACTCAGCATAGCAATCGTAACTGCTCGAAAAGTTCCGGTAGCACGGAAACTAAAACTATTATTTGGCGACTGCGCAGACGCGCAAAATAATATAGCTGAGAGTCTTTGATTAACAAAACTACTTTATTGATGCTGTACATGTATTGTGAATTTCGTCATCATTCTGAACCCTTTGTTTAAAGTATTTCGAATTCTGGCATGGATGATACGGAAAAAATAAAATAAAATTACTGTCAATGAGAAAAATACAGATCGCCCATCTGACTGTTAGGTGCATTTTTTAACTCATCCGTCAGAATAGTTACTTGCATTTGGACAGTGGGCGGGTACTTTCTGCACCCCTGCATCAGGAATAATTTATAGTCTAAGACACTTGATTCAGATTACTAAGATATTATCACGTGGTATAGACATGTAAATCTCATGTAGCCATTTTGTTTATTTTTCAGGAGCTCTGATTGGTTTAATTTTGAAGCTGTTTAAATTTGGTAACTGGAAAGTGAGTGAATTTGGATATCTTTTTTTATCTCATTTCTGAACATACAAAATAACAAATTGCAAAACTGGCTTTTGATTTTGCAGTTATTTAATATCACTGCAGTTTACACAGCAAAAATAGTCAATGTAGATTCAATGAGACATGTTGGTAAAATAAAGAATATAAAATATCAAGTTTAAAAAAAAAATGATTTACCTTATATTCCCTATTTAATGCCCCCTGAGAATATCACACTTTGCGAATTTAGAGTTTATTCAGTTCATTATAGATTGAAATCGTGTTTTTACTGTTAAATATTTTGTGCAATACAGATTACTAGTGTGTGCATTCACTATACTTTGGATACTTTGGTACGATCATGGATTTATACTGGGGTAAGTCATTTTCATCTTGCAAAACGGCCTGGGGGTGGGGAGGTGTTAATTAGGGAATATATGGCATTTATTATTTTAATATATTAATTAATGGCAGAAATTTTTCAAATCTACGGGCCTTTCAAGGTGACTCCGACAAACAGGATGTGAAACTAATTTTATTTAATTTATACATTTTTTAAATATATTACTATTTATGATGAAAACAAATTGATAACTAAAGCTTAACTGCTAAAATCCAACTTTATAAAAATAATAATAAACCCATCAGTAACATGGTTAGAAAAGTTAAGTAAAGTTTGTTATATTTAACTAGGCCTCTAGAGTAGATTGGTTTTTATCTTATCATCAGCTATTGGACATCAACCATATGGTCATGCTGACATGTATTTTAGGGGAAACCTGCTGCTGCCACATACATGTATGCTACTCTTTCCGATAAGCAGCAATGGGTCTTTTATAATCACCATCCCACAGACAGGACAACACATACCATCCATCCTTTGATGAACCATTTGTGAACCACTGGCTGGAATGAATAATAGCCAAAACTACAAATGGGTCTACTGACAAGGATCAATCCGACTCACATGGTTAGAGACAACCAACAATAAATGAATTGTAATGTAAGTCATTACCAGTTGTGGTGGCAGCAGGCGACTCTAAATAAATATGTTAGAATGACCATTTGATTGAAGACCATATGAAGGATCGATCCGATGACCGACAGCTGCATAGTCTGATGGACTACGGTTGAGAGTCTAATGCTCACTTCAGTCACTTTCTTCACTGTCTTTATATAACTTAGGGCTCGTACACATCCTGTAAAATCCAGGAAAGTGCTTTAAAAAATTATTCAACATATGTATGACATCCAATAGCCAATAATAAGATGAAAATCAATGTTCTCTAGAGGCATCATTAAATAAAAGAAACTTTACTTTTCTTGATATTTTTTACCAAAATTTGACAAATGACAGATTTGTACATGACAAATGTTTGTCACTGGCAGGGTATTTCCATGCATATGATTAAAAACCTAGATGACTTATTATATTTTTATTATTGACTTATATTTTTTTGTCTTTTCAGAATGAAGAAGCCTTTAACCCAACAGTATTTTTCATTGTACTTTTACCTCCCATCATCTTTGAATCAGGCTATAATTTACATAAGGTGAGAACGTTTTTTTTTTAAACTTGGAATCTATTTTTAAACCAGGCCTTCCATTTGGTAATTAATTTTAGAAACATCAATAAAAACTAAATTAATTTAAATTCATAATCACACAGTTCCTCCATATCAATATCACTCCCACTATCAGAAGAATCGGTATCATCTTCAAAATCATCTCGAAGTCTTAACTACTTTCTGAACATTTTCGTGCTTTAATGGGTGCCTCCATGTTATTTACATCACTGCCTAGTAACGGGCCACAGAAACTATTTAACAAAATTAATTTTTTTAAATCACTGAAAAAAACTTTTGGAGTGAAGAAAAATATTTTCCGACTGACAAAATAAAGTGGGTGAAATCTGAAGAGTTTTCGGAATATGAGGAGGTCCCTGCTTGAATGCTGCTGGCTTTTGGCTACCTACTTAATAGTGGATCCACACTTTCAAATGCATTCAGCAGGACCTGACAGGTGCGGATCCAGGGTTTCTGAAAGGGGGCGGTCCCAATGTAGATTTCTGATAAGTGGGGATCCAAAAGTGATGAGTGAATAGAAATGGGGGGGGAAATTGTTAATTTTCACATCTTTCCACTCAGAAAAAGGTAAAAAAAAATATTTAAAAAATTCAATAAAAGCATGGGGGTGTCCTGACTCAGGGCTCTCAAAATTAGGCGATCACTTGCGGTAAATCGACAGCTTTTGTCGCTGCCTATTTTTCATTTTTGGTAAAAAATATGTTGCTTTATGCATGCCAAGATCGCCGGCTACCATCACTGTTGTAGCATGCAACTTCTCAAACTACTGAGGGCCTTGGGTCCTGACTCCCTGGAACCGTTACTGTGTCATAAAGTAAATAAATTGTTTAAGTAAGAGTTATCTTTTTTTATTATTTAAATAACTGAATAACATTTCCTGATAAATTGTTAACTAAAAATCACGCTCGTTCACACTGGATAGTGGTTCACAACTGGTTCATCAAAGGCCGTGGTTTGTGCTGCCCTGGCTATGGAACAGTGCATATAAAAGATCCCTTGCTGCTTGTTGCAAAAGAGCAGCCTATGTGGTAGCAGCGGTTTTCCTCTAAATACATATGTTGGAATGACCATATGATTGAAGTCAAATAGCTGATGATAAGATTAAAATCACTATGCTCTAGAGGTGTCATTAAATAAAACAAACTTTACTTTAGTTAGAAAATGTGTTTTATTTACAATATTAAAATGACACGTATATCTCTTACCCTGTAAAGCAGTAAATGAGATAAATGGCATTCTCCCCATAAAACGATTAAAATGTTTGTCTTATCATTGGAATTTACATACGTATGGTAATATGAGAAATTCTTTTTTTTACTAAACTGGTGAAGATGATTTTCCCTGTATCTTTTTCATTTCAGTTATTTAAAATAAATCAGTGTAAAGTGCTGATATATTTTAGTATATACAACTGGAATAAAAATACACATAAACATGGAATACATGTCATTATGATGAAACTAAAAAACGTCAATATAATAAATAATAGTATGATAAAAATTAATTCAATAAATTAAGGATGAAAAATAGATTTATTGTGGAAGGACATGAAAATAAACCATAACCCATCACATTTGGACCAACTTCTTTCAGAAATCGTGCATCTGTGCCTGCATTGTTGATAAAGGAAATAGATATTTAATGATTGTTAGCTACAATGTAGTACTGAATTTGATGGCATTTTTTGGTGTTTATTTTTCAGGGAAATTTCTTTCAAAACATCGGTTCTATCTTAGTGTTTGCCGTGTTTGGAACCGTCATCTCTGCTGTGGTAGTGGGTGGAGGAATTTACTTATTGGGTCAAGTAAGACATTTTCAAATTTGATAATTAAATACGGTTGAGACCACTTACATGTAACAACATTCCTGACACTAGCACGAGCGGGATGTAGCTCAAATGGTAGTGTCTTCTTAGTGGACCCATTTGAAATTTGGGCTATTTTCCATTCCAACCAGTGATCCACAACTGGTTCATCAAAGGCCGTGGTATGTGCTGTCCTGTTTGTGGGACAGTGCATATAAAAGACCCCTTGCTGCTTATCGAAAAAGGGTAGCCTATGTAGCGGCAGCGGGTTTCCTCTAAATACATATGTCAGAATGATCATCTGATTGACGTCCAGTAGGCGATGATAAGATAAAAATCAATGTGATCTAGAGGCGTCGTTAAATAAAACAAACTTTACTTTTCCTGACACTAGCACATTCCTGTTAATTGCATAATATTCTTCTGCACAGAACTTTTAAAAAGAAAATGCATTATAGTTTCATTTTATTGTATTAGAATATACATGATATATACTTGAGCTTTTAAATGATGACATCAAATTTCTGAATAAAGTTAGTACAGTCAAATCTGTCTTAAGCAGCCATCCAAGAAAGAAAATATGGCCTCTTAAAACAGGTGGCTGCTTAATACAGGTTAAATTAAACTAAATTGGCTGATTTGGGAGAAAATAAAGGTGTCCCTTAAACACAAATGGCTGTTTAATACAGGTGACCGCTTGGGCAGTTTTTACTGTACTTTTATTAACAGCAAATATCAACCAAATTTAATATTTTTTAATTAATAATGTACAAACTACATGTATACATTTTCTATAATTTTATTATTGTCATTGTTAATTTTATTTTATTTTATTTTAGGCTGATATAGCATTTAAACTTGATGTAGTTGAAAGTTTTGCATTTGGATCACTGATATCCGCTGTTGATCCAGTAGCAACGTTAGCAATATTTCATGCAATCGATGTTGATCCCATTCTGTACATGTTGGTGTTTGGTGAAAGTGTGCTCAATGATGCTGTGTCTATTGTCTTAACCACGTGAGTACATGTTTATGTATTTATTTAATTCATAGTATGGAGAGGGATCTAGCTCAAATAGTAGTGTCTGCCTGTGAACCGGTCAGTCATCGGATCGATCCTTCTCAATGGACCTTAGTTTGGGTTATTTTCCGTTCCAACCATATTTCCACAACTGGTTCATCAAAGGCTGTGGTATGTGCTGTCCTGTCTGTTGGACAGTTCATATAAAAGACCCCTTGCTGCTTATCGAAAAAGAGTAGCCTATGTGGTGGCAGCGTGTTTCCTCTAAATACATATGTCAGAATGATCATCTGATTGATGTTCAATAACCGATGATAAGATAAAAATCAATGTGCTCTAGAGGTGTCGTTAAATAAAACAAACTTTACTTCCGATAAGCAACAAGGGATCTTTTATATTCACTGTGCCACAGACAGGACAGCACATACTATGGCCTTTTATAAACCAGTTGTGGACCACTGGTTGGAACGGATAATAGCCCAAGCCTAGCCTCAGATGAAGAAAGTAAACTCTCAGGAGATTCGGTGGCTGAGGATCCAAACCACAAAGATCCTAGTTTCCAAATCTTTCTAGTCATGTTAGAGTCACATTTTGGTTTTTTTTTATGGACAGCTGTCATCTCTGAATAGTATGCAGCAATCGTGATACTTTTATACCATACTAATCTGATGGTCATTTCTTTGAACACGGTCTATTTTGAGAAAACGACTAAAACGTGTATCACTTTTAATTCCTTTTTGTTTTGATGTCAGATATAAAATTCCAAGTATGAGCCAAATTAAGGGTGATAATAGAATTCTTTTAGTTGTTTTTGAAAAAGTAAAAGAGGTACAATAACTGTAACAAATCTTCAAAATTTGATAATAAAACACTTTTTTGGTGAGTTCGTGACATTTGACCATAATACATAATTATGCAGTTTTTTGTAGTAAAGTTTGTTTTATTTAACTACGCCTCTATATCACATTGATTTTTATCTTATCAACAGTTATTGGACGTCAATAATATGGTCATTCTGACATATGTATTTAGAGGAAACCCACTGCTGCCACATAGGCTACTCTTTCCAATAAGCAGCAAGGGGTCTTTTATATAATAACCATCCCAAAGACAGGACATATCACGGCCTTTGATGAATGAGTTATGGACCTCTAATTGGAACAGAAAATAGCCCAAACTGCAAATGTGCCCACTGAGAAGGATCGATCCGATGACCGATCGGTTCACAGGTAGACACTCTACCATTTGAGCTACATCCCGCTCCCTTATTTAATAACATACTGAAATTCAAACTACATGTAAACTATGTCATGCTACTTTAAAATGGTTCAATACATACATGTAAATATAAACTATTCACTATTCATACTCGTACAACAAAATAACAATGCAACTAAGTCTGAACTAACAACATAAACAGAACTTTCCACACACCAACAAAAATATGTCAGATAATTTAGGTCTAACATAATAGACTGTGGGTTTCCAGGAACATACTGAAAATTATTACATAACACTTTTGTCTGCTTCACAAAAACTAAAACAAACATTTCGACTATCTAATTTTGCATAATCCATTATTAGATATACAAAATAAACAGTAACACTAATTATTTAATAAAGAACATGCAAATGAAAAATAGATTCAGGATACAAAACATCTAAAAGCAACCTGCAAAAACCCAAAAGTGGTCTATCAGGTTTTCTGCAGACTTCCAAGAAACAAATTTCAAAACTTTTACTAGACTTTTCCAAAAGTTTAAATTTAAAGACCAGATTCAGGGTACAAAACATCTAAAAGCAACCTGCAAAAACCCAAAAGTGGTCTATCAGATTTTCTGCAGACTTCCAAGAAACAAATTTCAAAACTTTTAGTAGACTTTTCGAAAAGTTTAAATTTAAAGACCTTTTTGCACACAAATCTGTAAAAAAGTACAGATGTATAACATTGCCAATAGCTAAAATTGAAAACTGAATGCTCTATGTATAAAAGGACAAGGTTTATATTCTTTAAGGAGGAAAATATCAAAGACTTTCTGAAAAACATGGTTTTTGGAGACTTGATGCTTCACAAGAAGTGATCGCTTGCACTCTGATAAGCATGATCAAAAACCTCTCTGCCAATGCAGAAATTTCAAAACTTTTCATTGACTTTTCAGTTTTAACAAAAATTTCAAAACCGTTCAAGGCCTTAAATCAAACAACTTTATCTTTATCAATGTGATGTAATTTAGCTGGTCTTCCAAATATACAGAACAGCAAAAGAAATGCAAAATTAATTTGAAATATTTTAATTGATTAAAAATTAACCATATTTTGACGTTAGCTGTTTTACTTACTGAAGGCATGTACAGAGAAGTGTAAAGCGTGCGCTACATGAGTTTTATGAATTTTTCGTATAATTTGATTAAACAGGATCTGAACAAACATTTGCATTTATTTTGCTGTTCAGTATATTTTTTAAATTGTGCGTATAATATTTGCTTGTCCATTGCTCATGCAAGCAGGCATGTTGGAATGGGTGGGAGGGGGGTGCTTGTGGTGGTTCTAGCCCCCCATTAATTCTGAATCACTTTGAGCCTAGATCTGTTAGCCCCCTCAATATGTCTGTTAGCCCTCTCCCAATGTTCACTTGCTTTCTCCATGCCTGACAAGTACTATAATAATTCGGCATACCACATTGATTGATGCATTTATTTAATTATTGTCACTGTTTCCATCATATTTATCTTTCATTTACAGAGGTTTGTTTTAGTGCAATTGCAATAACTAGAAATATTTCAGTTGATTATAGGGGACATAACTCTACATATTTATAAAACTGTAACTAAAATGTAAACACTGGAAATACTGGATAACTGTCCAAACCAGATCCCGTATAGACCGATTCTGCTTATCTAAAAGAGTAGCCTATGTGGCAGCAGCGGGTTTCCTCTAAAATATATCAGAATGACTATATGATTGACGTCCAATAGTTAATGATAAGATAAAAATCAACATGCTCTAGAGGCATCATTAAATAAAACAAACTTTACTTTTTTTACTGATGTTCTTAAAAAATTAAATCTTTTATATAACCACATGTGATGAAATTTAAAATAAGCCTATACATGTATGTAAATGACATTAAAATACTTTTCATGTTTAATTATATTATGATTGGAATTTTTTTTACTTATTTATTTAACTACCACAAACACTCACCAAGCATGATAGTTAACATCAGCTATTGAGGGTAACACTGTGGTTACTTCAAAAGAAAAATTTGTTTAAGTTTTAACGACGCCTCTAGAGCACAATGATTTTTATCTTATCATCAGCTATTGGACATCAATCATATGGTCTTTCTGACATATGTATTTAGAGGAAATCTGCTGCCGTCACATAGGCTACTCTTTCCGATAAGCAGCAAGGGGTCTTTTATATGCACCGTCCCACAGACAGGACAGC
>JAULBS010025555.1:0-10520 GCA_032355785.1 Symmetromphalus regularis
GTGTACATGGGCATAAACCACTGGGGGGGGGGGGGACGGAGGAGGGACACGTCCCCCCATTTTTAAACGGGGGGGCCTATATAATTACCCCCTCCCACTTTTTGCATAGAAAAACTGAAAATTTCAGTAAAATTAAAATGCCTAAATAATAATCTTTACAAGTATTTCTCTTTATTGTATCAATGTAACACTTTAAACATTTTTTTAACGCAATTTTTTAATGGTTTTAACGCAAATATACCGAAGTACACAAGTGGTCTATAATGGTGGGGGGATGGGAGGGGGCAGCGGGATGGTCCGTCCCTCCCACTTTTTGGACAAGGGTGTGTTCCGTCCCCCCCCCACACTTCCAGGAACGGATTTTCGCCGTTGTAGGTGTAGCAGGCTTAATAATATTATAGTCCGTTACAGGCCCGTAGCCAGGTGGGGATCGGGGGGGGGGGGGAAGATCGGAGTACGAAATTTAAGAGGCTTTGTGGTCTAAATATTGATTACGAATGAAACGTACATGCATTAAAATATATGTTGTTATACTAGATCTCATTTTCACATCAATCAAGACATATTTAAAAATGTCAAATTTCTTGATCGGTACTCCTGTGGGGCGAAATAAATGGGTACAACATGTTTTTGCAGCTACAAAAATATTCAGAAGTTTTAAAATAACGGGTAACGGGGAAATACCTGTCACGTGACTCGAAATATATACGTCATACCTTCAACGGAAAAAAAACCAAAACGTTATTTTTTCCCCGATTTATTTGTCCGTGAGCATAATTCATTATTATTTTTAAAAATATTGATAATAAGCGAGATGCGGTGGATATGTAAGTAGTTGAATAAAGTATTTATATGGACAAATCAAATGTTTATATCTGAAATTAATTCTTTGTTTGGAAATTAATTAGGTCAAGGGTCCGTGGAACTAAGCTTTTAAGTTCATGTTGAGGAGACAAATAAAATTCTAGAATATATATATATATATTAATTTTAAGGAACTCACTTAAAAGGTGGTATATAACATAGGTTTGATTGTATTACAATAATAAATGAATTTGGAATCAAAAGAAATGTTTTTCTTTTGTTTTTAAATATTTGATTTCGTTAAGGCTATTGTTGATAAATTACCTTTAACAAGAATAAACACAAAAACGAAAACCCACCCAAATGAAGACCTATTGGGAAAAAAATATATAAATCTACTGGCCAGTGGTACTAGCGTCAGCAAGAATTCACTCGACCACGGTGATTTTAACTTGCCTCGGACGAAGGGGACGAGTGTTAATCTATATCCCTGCTGTTCTGTGACGTCAGGGGTGCCTAGGTTTAGGGTTACATACCTCAAAATATTAGAGGTCAACATACTAGTATAAGAATTTTGTGGCTGAATGACTGCCAACTAATCATACTTTATAAAAAAAATGCCAATCCTATAATATCTCCTGTGATATTGTGAGAAATTATACAACATATATTTTGACAGAAATAATATTGAACTGCATATGAAAATCTAATGTGGTGTGCAACCTATATCATTTACTTTACCATTGTCTTCCTGATGAATGTGACGATATACAGTGACTGATTTTGATCAAGAGAACATTTACCGACCACTACAGTTTTCCATACATGAGGTACGGTCGTATCTTTAAGTAATGGAGAATGTGTAGGTTCGTTAAAAATAATCAACAGTTAACACAATAGTGTGACGTCACAACAATGGATTAAGTAATGAGCGAAGTGTTTTAAAGGCATCTTGTCTCCTTTATCGGGTTTCCAACTGGTTTCTCGTCTATGACACATGGGTCTAAGGAGAAATGTTCTAGAAAGGTGAGACATATCCAGTGGTGGGTCCAGAAAATCCAATTAGGGGGACACCAATAATATGATACCGTTTCCTCGGATTGTTTAAAGTTAAAAAAAAAAAAATAATAATAATTAAAAAAAAAAAAATAATAATAATAATAATAAAAAAAAGTTATTTAAATTAAAATATTTAAGGGGACGGACTCTTGGGGCCCCCTATATCCGCTACTGTATCGTATCACAACTAGGGTCTTCATTAATAAAAGGAGGTCTCGTCCTATATCCGTCCAAACTACTGACTTTTTATAAGCAGTTGAAGATCAAAAAAATCATGATGCCGTTACCTCGGATTCTTTAACGTTGAAAAAAATAATAATAATAAAAAAAAAGAATTAAATTAAAAAGGAAGTTATTTAAATCACAAAATCGTTTTTATTGGGCGTGTGATGCGACTGTCGAATTTACAATAAACATCTAGAAAGGAAAGGATTGCCTGTTTAACAGCTGCAGATGCAGGATTTAGATAGGGGGGGGGGGGTCCAAATGTGATGGGTGGATAGGACTGGGGAAAAAAAAATTAATTTCAAGTCATTCCACCTGCAAAAAAATATATTTTTTTAAAATAAAAAGATAGAGAAAAAAAAAAGGGGGAGGGGGTTTCCGGACTCCCTAAATCTGTCGAGGTCCGTACGCACATCCCAAAATCTGTCGAGGTCCGTAAATGCAAATTTGGATTGACGCTAATTTACTAGAATAACGTTAAAAACGTTCGGGCCTTCACAAACGCACCCCCCCTATAGAAAATCCTGCGTATGGGCCTGTTTCCAAGTAACTTTCAATAGTCCAGTACAATAAAAAAAAATTCTTCTTCACTTTGGATATCACCAGTTTGGAAAATCAAGATGATGACACCATTGTTGACAAGATGAATCAAGAATTAGAAAAGTTAAAGGAAAAACTAATGAAGATATCATGTGAGTTTAATATTTTATGTCTATTGAGAAGCTATTTTCCAACGGTAATTCTAACATGAACTATATTGTGGTAAGAACAAAATGATCTCTCACACACACATTTTTACTACATGTATGTGTCGAAAGTTTCTTGGGCTACTACATGTAGTATTCTCTATTATGAATAGAGTACATCCAAACAGAATAATCCAGTTTGAATAAGCCAATAGTAAATACATTTCAAACATAGTTTGTTTTTTGAAATGCCATGACAGGGACGTTGGAGCTGGGAGGGCTAGAGGGCTGTAGCCCCCACGCCCAATAATTCCCATAAATATGTTCTTTATTCATAGTTCAATTATTCACTAATTCTGATGTTCAGAAACAGGAGCAGCCTCCCCCTCCCTTCAACATGAATTTCGTTCAACACCCCTGCATAAGAAATAAAAGTTAGTTATGTCTTTTTAAGCTGAAGACATGGCCAGCCTTAGGAGTTGTGGCGCCCAAATGGGAACAGCTTGGATTCTGTTAGAAGACAGGTTTATTTGACAAGATTTGAATAGGTTACTCTAGTGTGAGTCCCATTTATGAAGGGCCCAATTGAAAGCAATTTGCCCAATTGGCTTAAGGCTGGCTGTGGCTGAAGATAGGCCTATCCTACTTTCGAAACCGTAATTTTCAAACAATTCACTACCAGATAATACAAACATCAGACATACTACATACAAACTACGTTGTTATATTAATTTTATTAGGATTGTCTAATTTCTTTCAGTATTTTTTCAGCTCGCTGTCACATGCTACAAGTTGACTTGGCAACTCAGTTCAGTCCCTACATTGTGGAGACACTGAGAAATGCTAAAGAAGACTGCCAGAAATGCACTTCAAAAATTCAGCTACACATGAACGCAAACAGCTAAAAGACCACTCTACGACTGAAAAACAAGCTTCAAATGTCCACATTAACTTTAATTCATTTTTAAGTTTATTGGTTTACTTAAAGGCAAATATAATTTCATCTCAGTCTATTTTCAACATTGTATGTAACAAAATGTTCATTTATTATTATTAACAAAATACACATCCATCAGTGTTAAACAGTTTATTTCAAAAATAATATTTTTTCAATATACATGTACATTTTTAACAATTAATTATCAACAAAAGCATATTGGCTACCAGTACATTGTTGTATCTGGTATACTCATAATCAGTCATAGTTCATATTCATTAACAAATTGGTCCACAGTCATAAAGAAAACTTAGGCCAAAGAGAATTAATTACTTGGTTCTCAAACGTCTTCCAAAACATTTCAGTGATAACTGATTACTATGTTATGAAATACACGTACATGGCAGTAACAAGAATTTTCAAAGCAACATCAGTTTTGTTTTTAACATCACCAGGAAAATCTTTACAATGGCATGTTTAAATTAAATCCACATGTATAATTCATGCCGACTTGAAAAACAAGAATTAATTTTAATTGGCCTTATATCATTTTTAAAAGTCAATAATGTGAAAGAGAATCATATTTGTACCGTAGTCACGGTAACCAATTTAATTATCATTACCATCTGTACATATCTGAGAACAAACATGATTTCTGTAAATGCAGTCCTACATTGTTGTTGTTTTGTTTATTTAATTAAATATATTTTATATTAACAGATATTTTGTTGAATATATTATCTAACACAGATTTTAGATTTTTTAATTCATTTGTAATTTTCAAAAAAGTTAACCTGTAAAATTTCTTCCATCCATGCTTCCACATTTTGAGATGCTTGGACACCATCAAAGGTCACAATTACCGTCTTACATTGAGTGAAAAACTGCTTGTTTTAACTAAACATAAATAAATTTGATGATTGTGTGTGTTTTTTAATACATAGAATGTATTAACCAAATATAAAAAGGCCATATTTATAAAGGTGTTTTAAAAAATAAAATGTTTATGTATTGTGTTATATAAATAAGGCTCGTAGATCTTGTTATCTAATATTTTTATCAATGTATTTTAAGAAAGAATACAAACAGTAAAAGTGGGCCTCAGTGGTCTAGCAGTATAACGTCAGACTCAAGCTGATGACAGTGGTTGAAAACTCATTGATGGCAGGCTCACACTTGACTACATGTCAAAATAAACAAATGTTTGACATCCAAAAGCCAATGATTAATAAATCAATGTGCTCTAGTGGTGTCGTTAAACAAAATAAATAAAAATACTACATAAAAAATTAAATGAAGAACAGAGTATTTAAAACTGAAGTGATATATTGATAGTTACTGGTAGAACACATTATCAGATTAAGAAAAGAGATTAATTTTTATTTTATTTATTGTTTTAGTTAATTTAATAAATATGTCCAAAAACTAAATGGTATTGTGGTTCTGTATCTTCTAACACTGCAAACATGGTTTTCATGTGAACTTACATTTGTGATGAAAAGAAAAAGAAACGTGATCATCTATGCCATGTTGATGACAGGAATGATTGAATTGGAAGAAGTAACATCAATACTAACTTAATACATATATCAACACTAATGGTAAAATATTCTACCTATAGCATCCAGTGCGTAGATTTTAATAATTGCTGTACAAGTGTAGACTTATTTGTCACATATAGAAAAAAACATTCAGAGGTGCAGAAATTACTCACCCAATTGCCAAATGTGAGTAAAAATTCTAATGGACGAGTTAAAAAAGGTAACTACAAGTCCAACAGGCGATCTGTATTTTTCTCATGGACAGTAAAAAAATTGTGTCGAATCCGCCACTGTATAACCCATGTCAAATAATCATACATTTGCTCTATTGTTAAAAAATTATATATTGTTCTTTAGGCTGGCGGACTAGTAGAAATTCTGGTGGGCTAGTAAAATTTAGTTGGTACTTGTCAGGCGGGCTAGTGAAAAATTCTTCATTTCTGCACCTCTGCCATTTTCTTAATGAAATTCAAGAGTGGGTTCTTGCACATTTTACTTAACAAAATAAAGACTTAAGGTAGGTTTTTGCCATTTTCAAAGACATTTTTTTTCATCAAACAGCATGCCATCCACAGGATGTTTGATGGAAATTAACTAAGGGTACTGTGTACTGTATATATTATAACTGATGACGTCAAGTCTGTTGAGATAACTCTACAACAATAGTCGAAAGATTAAATGGAGGCATGGAATTGGGGGCTTTTTTGTTGTTTTTTGACAGATAAGATAGAAATTAAAGATTTTCACAGATTTTTATTGATAAACCTGAAATTCAAGAGTCTTAGACCTTGAAAAATAATTTTTTTAAATAAATATTTTAAAAGATTTTCAAGGTGCACATGAACCCTGCAAGGTGGTATGGTTAGAAAATAAACATTGGTATGAAGACATGAAATGATGAATGAGAAAAATATTTCCACATGTTCATTGGATTTAATGAAAATGAGACTCAACAAGTTATCAAACAGTTATTAACTGAGGAATAAAATACAGAGAATGTGAATGAATGTATTATGCAAGAGAACATGTACTCGAGTTGCTTTTTAAAAAGCAGACAAACAAAAATGAACACCAGTAAACCAAAGCAAGAATAAAAAATAAAATAGTTCTAATAAAATATGAGTTCAGTCCCTAAAGATGAGACTTGGAAAATAGCATACGCCTGGACTCATGACTAGACCTACCTCATGACAGCACCATACAAACTGCATGTTGTCTAGGCTTTACTTAAAACATTAGGTAATTCATTGAAGTTCTATAAGTGTGCTGATGAACTATCACAATTGCACAAAACTGTTTGGCAAAGAAAAGGCCCACCGATTTTAAAAAATGTTTGCTCAGGAAAAGAAAATGTACTTCTTTATGATAAAACAGTGGAGAAGGATGGAATGTTTGTTTAAAGATACTGCAACATTTTCTTTAATTAGCAGCTGTTAGGAGTTAATAATTTGTAACATGATCTATAGTGCTGTGACATTTATTTTTTAATTAGCTGTTACGCATCTTTTACATGCACTTTCTCACAGACAAGGAAGCACATACCATGCCTGATATAATGGAATGAAAATCATAAGAACAAAAAGAGTATTTCTGTTGTAGTTTTAAGAATACCCACAGACCTTAGTTTTTAAAAAACCCAGGCGAGTGATAGATCACATGCCTCAAAATGCTTAGGTGATTGATAAACTGAACGCTCGAAACGAAAAACGCGAGTGAAAAATTGTCATGTTGTTTAATGATATTTTGTCCATCTACGTTGGAAAACTTTGTTTGATATGATATCGGAACAACTCTGCTATTTTACGAATCATACCGATACAACAAAATCGGCCAAGGTTTTCCAAATGTCTTGTTCAACACTACAAATGGAAATGACCGAGGATGACCAAATGGAATTTTAACAGACTGATCAAATGTTGTACAGATACCCAATTAGTATAGCAAAGAAGAATACCTGTTATTTGTTTTTCCTTTTATAAATCATTGATATGATGAGTTATAAAGTCAATGTACTAGTAGATATGTTTGAAATGTTTATAGACTCGAGTTATTATGTAATGAGCTGACAAAAGTATGAAATTACATATTATTAATTAGGTGAGCGATTTCCAAGTGGTACAAGTGCAGTTTATCAAACCCGTTGATTGAAATTACGGTTGCAATCACACCCACACTCCTTAAAAACTAAGGTCTGTACCCACATCGAGCAACCTTTTGTGAATAAAAACACAGTCTGTGTTGCAGTATTTGGCCCATTTGATATAAACATCACAAAATACATGAGTGAATGAACACTATGTACATTTAGATGATGAGTTGCTTCCTCCTGAGAATGTCCTAAAACGACTTTCAGTTTTCTTTGGTACAAAATCCTTCAAAAGATCATGTTCAAGAATAATCGTGGCAGATGGACGATTTGATGGAACTGGTGACAACAGCCATTTGACAAACTTGCACTGAAACATAATATAGAAATATGTTAGACATAGACAAGCAAAACAGGGTAGAAACAAACCTGTTAAAACTCTCTAAGCTACATGCCCGTAGAAAAATATCCATTAATATGCTGGTCTATGAAAAATGAATCTTTGTGGGCTCAGAAAGAAATGTGCTGGAGTATGTTACTTTTTCTAGTGTTATAGGCCACTTTGGTATTTTGAAGTCTTTTAAGCCATATCTATATTGGCTTATGATTAAAAATAAAGAATTCGTTAAAATTGCCATGGACACTTTCTCCACAGCATTTATTTTGCTGTGGATATTGTTTTAATTAAAGGGTTATTAAGATATATGTAAGTATAAGAACAGATGAATCTGCCATTTCTAACATAATTTACTCTTACCTCAGTAGGCATTTCTCTTTCAAACCGTTCTGGAAACACCTGTTTTTTGCAGTTCATCAATGTTCTGACACGTTCCATTTGTGTAGAAAATGGGTACAGCAACTCAAACAAAATCATTCCCAATGAAAAGATATCAACCATGTGATCATATGGCTTCTTGTTGATCTACAACAAAAACATTATAAATATTATTTGGAAAGAATTATACCATTTTAGATGACACAGGAAAATTAAACATGCGATTTGTTTCCATATTACTGCTATAATTCATCTGATATGTTTAAAATTCTTGACTTAGGAATTTTCTACCAAATGCACTTTGAAGATAGTAATAAATAGAATAGCACACTTGTTTTCATTGAAAATAATTTTTACAAAATATTTTTTCCCATGATATCTGACCAAACTTTCATTCAGTCAAATATCATGGGAGGTTAACTTGTTCTATTAAATTCACATCCAACAAAAACATGTTTGATATTATTTTCCAAACTGACATCTAGGTTTAGTTAAATAAAAGTTATCTTTTCCTGATTGTGTATTACCTGCTCGGGACTCATGTAGAGTTGTGTTCCTACGTCTGCAGTGTGTCTGGCCAAATTCTGCCCCACGTCCGTGTTAGTATAGGCGACCTGTTCTGCAAGTGGGGTAACCAGACCAAAGTCTCCAACTTTTATTGTGTCATCCACAGAGAAGAAAATGTTATTGGGCTGCAAAATAAAATAAAATAAATTTGCAGAACTTTCTTTGTCAGATTATAAATATATATATATATATATATCTATATATAAATATAAATATACATACATATATATATATATATATATATATACACAATGTATTGGAATACACCTGTTTATTCATCAATTACTGGATGTTAAACATTTGGAACTAAAATATGAAATGAAATGGAAATACGGAGAAAAAAAACCCAAAATAACAATAAATACAGCTCTGGTTCTTGATAAAGTTTGCAGACCTTTGTCAGATTTTATATATTAGTACATATTATGTAATTATAATTCATCAACTACTGGATGATAAACATTTAGAACTAAAATTTGTCATCATATGAAATGTTGTTTAATTTTATGTAAACATTCTATGAAACATTATAAAACTTAATTTTAGTGGAAACTTTCTTTTTGAAGGAACAGATTCAAACATCATGGTGATGAATTGAAAGAATTTTAGACAATATTATGTGAACTCTTGTCCGTTTAATCACAAGATAAGTAAACTTTAAGATCCACAAACAACAATACCTTCAAATCTCTGTGCATCAGACCCTGTTTGTGAACATAATCTACAGCACACACAATCTGAGTGAATATATCCAGGATAATGTGTCTGTTTCTGTTTAGCGTGTTTGAACTCAACCAGTCCTTTAGAGTTTCTCTCTTACAAAGCTGCATCTGAATGTAGAGGTACAACTTAGGAATTTTTGCTGCCGCCTGCCGTTTCAAAGCAGACGGATGAATATTTTGAGATTTAATCTCTTTATCACAGGAAGAGTGGTCCTTTGAACACACATGTGATGAATGATTTGATGAAGCATTTTCTGAGACATTTTCCATAGAAAGGTTACTCTTGTGGCTACATGAGGTGACTCCGCTACTGCTTTTATCCTTGCAGCTAGAGTCTTCAAACACAATGCTAAAAGAGTCGGTTTTCTCTAAATGCTGATCAGTGGAGAAGTCTTGATATGGGGCAAAAGGAATGTTACTTTTCTCAAATGAATCTACTTGATTATTATTTGATTCGGTATCAGAATTAGCAAATTCAATGCTAAAAGAATCATTAGTCACGTCATACTTATTCTTTCTCATTAAATTTTGTTTATGGGTCTCGACTCCATTAAAACTATATGATCCACTTTCATCTGTAGAAACATCTTCATCGGAATGTAATGAAAAACTAGAACTCTGTCCTTGCCGCAAGCTGTTATAAATATTTATGTTATTATCTCCAACTAAGTTATCTTGCTTGTTTCCTAAAAATGGTTCCATTGCTTGGTTTGGTGGAAATGCTGACAAAGATGACATATCTGTGCCACTGTTACAAGGTGTTGGCGATGTGCATTCACTGTAAAAATTAAAAGAGCCTGTGGAAGAATCGTTTACAAGCCAAAACCAGTCTAAATTACAGTTATTTTGATATTTAACACGTTGACTGCCGACTATGAGTATCGTAGCGTAACCAGAATACGTTGGTAACCAGAATTCGTCACCTACCTTCACAAGCATGTCATACTGTTTAGTTTATATTTTTTACATCTGCAACATCGGGTTTTTTGAGAGACCAAATGTCAAACTGTTGACAACAAAGATCATTCAAAAACTGGTTACACGAGGATATATATATATATATATATATATATATATATATATATATATATATATATATGTCAGTGTATCAGACTATA
>JAULBS010025566.1:8298-24662 GCA_032355785.1 Symmetromphalus regularis
TGCCAACCTACAGCCAGTGGTTATAGAGATCACCTGGCTATTTCACTCATGTTAAAGTGTTTGTCATTAAAATAGCCCAGAATACACCAACTGCTGTAAACAAGGAATACTGTCAACCTGAAAGAAAATCTGACCATACTGTACTGGAAAGTCAACATCATCTTTCATGCCCAAGTGTGACAACCTAATCTTGGAGAGAATATTGTTTTAGTCAATTTTGTTGTATAACAAACTTAAATACTGCAGTTAAAAAAAAACCCAGGAAAATAGAAAAGAAAAAAAAGCATCTCTCTTTTCTGCCAATATGCATTAAAACAAATATACAGTTGGTTAATTCTGCTCTCGGGTTTGGGTTTCAATCAATATACGGGCATTTCTATAAATGTAACTAATTTTTTTTTTTTTTTTAAATCCATGTGTTGCCAAAATGCATTAAAAATTATAGTTGGTTTATTTTGGCACTGATATTAAGAGAGGAAACATAAAAAATCTGGGTGGTTTAAAAAAAAAAGATTATCTGGATTGGTTAGTTCTGAACTTTTAAAAACACCATTTCTAGATCAGTCTATACTAAGCTTTTAAAAGTAACAATTCAGGATCAATATGTACTAAGCTTTTAAAAGTAACAATTCATGATCAGTCTGTACTAAGTTTTTAAAAGTAACAATTCAGGATCAATATGTACTAAGCTTTTAAATGTAACAATTCATGATCAGTCTGTACTAAGCTTTTAAAATTAACAATTCAGGATCAGTAACAATTCAGGATCAGTCTGTACTAAGCTTTTAAAAGTAACAATTCAGTAGCAGTCTGTAACAATTCAGTAGCAGTCTGTACTAAGCTTTTAAAATGACCATTTCTAGATCAGTCTGTACTAAACTTGTACAAGTAATAATTCAGGATCAGTCTGTACTAAGCTTTTACAAGTAACAATTCAAGGGCCATGTTCCCAAAGGTGTTGGTCTTTAGACCATAGCGACATGATAAAATAGCGCGAATGACACCATAACAACGGAATGACCGATTGTTTGCCAAAAGTGTCATTTCCTTGAAGTTAAGATGTCGTTTGAAGTCTGTCGTAATAAATTCAGTAGTATGCAGCATGCACAATGCTTTTCATACTTGGTTACAACAGACCTTTAATTAATAACACTGTTAACAACAGGGTTGGACCTGTTGTTAATTTAGCGATATTGTAGGCTAACGACATTCATACAGACACCTCTGATATCACGACGATTTTTTCAATGATGTCGTTATACATAACGATAGCTTTGGGAATATAGCCCCAGGATCAGTCTGTACTTAGCTTTTAAAAGTACAATTTAGGATCACAGATGACTGTTTAAAATAGAGTGGATTACACATGTCAGTGTTTGTCATTAAAATAGTCCAGAAGAAGTAATGGTCAGGTGCCAACTGCTATAGAAGAAGGAATATTGTATCTATTATATTATACTCTGAATAAATGTGTAGCCAGTATGTACTAAACAATTATATTTGGTTTATTTTGTTACTGATATTAATTGAAGAAAAAAAATATATTTTTAAAGATTTTCTTAATCAGTTAGTACTGAGTTTTTAAAAGTAACAATCATGAATCAGATTGTATTGAGCTTTTAAAGAAGCAATTGGAACAGCTTGCAGCCTTCAATACCTTACTTTAGCCTGTTATTAAAGTTAACTAGTGCTGATTCTATAGATTATTTGTTTCTTCACAGACATTATAGTTGAAGACCAAACCAGTAGAGCTTTGCATTGTAATCATCACCTCAGTCTGGCATCCATCTTCAGTGCAATTACACCAGTATCATGTTGCTTATCATATGTGGGAAATTGTTGTCACTTTTTGTTTCAAAATTAGTGGGATTACAGGAAGTAATATGGTCACAGATAGCAATTGCTGCCAGTACTATCAGTTAATTTACATGCTGCAAGGCAAATTAAACCAAAGGATCCATATTCTGGTTCTATATATATTTACAAGTGGGCTGTTTAGGTTGTTGTTTTTTATGTTGTTTTGTTATTGTTGTAGTTGTTTTGGGTTTTTTGGGGGATTTTTCATTGGCTTAAAAAAATGGTTTCTTTTAAAAACTGTGCGACTCATTGGTCGAGCAGTTGAATGTTGGACTCTCAAGCTGATTACAGTGGATGAATACCCATTGGAGGCTGGCTCACACTTGACTTTGTGTCAAAATAACCCAATGTTTGACATCCAATAGCCAATAATTAATAAATCAATGTACTCTAGTGGTATCGTTAAACAAAAAATAATTTTCTTTTTTTTTTTAACTGATGACTTAATTGTTACTAATCGCACCTCAGTTGTCTTCTTCATGGTACGTTATTTTTATATTCTGTAACATGCCCAGAATGAGTTTAACTTTAAGCACAGTTTAGTTGAAAACCTAACCAGCCCTGTGTGTAGTTTTTGTATATTTTAAACAGCCTGTTAACAGAATACCCTGTAAAGGGTGGCTACACTGTGCTAATTTTGTACCCATTCTTATAAAGGCACTGATCATTGCATATAATCAAGGGTAACCATTGCTTAGGTTTGAACATAGTGCAGGATTTAACCTTTTGTGTTTGGGGCGCACAGCGATTATTGCCTTGGATTCCTAGGAATCAAGAGGGGACCGAGGCAATTTTGAGGACATATCAGGGGAACTACGGCAAATGTGAGTATCTTATGGGACAAGCATGAAAAAAGAGCACTGCAATATTTGCCTTCGTTTGAAGTGAAATTGAGAGGGCATTGCAGCAAAGAGACAAGGTGGCATGGCAAATGCCTCAATGCCTTGGTGGAATTCAACCCATGATAGTTCATTGTCCAAACCATCATCTCATTTAATACAGATTGATTTTCAACTGTGAAACAACTCCATACATTTAGTACTGAATCATGCATGTTGATGCATTGTACAGTACACATTTTATGTAATTAAATGGATGTGTATTGTGTTGTAAGTTATTAATAACTGATATAAATTTTTAAAGCATACCCTTTATAAGACTTTTCACACACTATTACACATTTGATGGGATTATCTTTTACAGCTGTTATTACCATGGTTATAAGAAGATCAAAATTGTGCTTGTAGTAATTAGGCTCTACATTGGTACATGTTGATTACTTTACTCACAGAACTGGACGTGAACTGGGACATGGTAATATTTGTCAATATAATAGCTCTCACATCCGATGGAAATAACACTTTGTAAAGCACATGACAAAAGACTCATCATTTGCTTATTATTCATCATTTGCCTCTCAGACTGCCACATAAATAAGATTTATATTTCTATGCAAGCAGCTTTTTGAATAACTCCCAGAGGACAATTCCTTAAATACACCAATCAATATTGAAAAATGTGTGCAGCTGGCAAACTCATATAGTTTGGAAACCATTAATAACATCTGATATATGTTTAGGTTACTTAAAAAAAAAAAAACCCAGTTAATCATTTATGCTGCTTTGCCATGTATAATTTTCTTTACCCATCATTATTGTCAAATGTCTTTATTAAATATTTTCTTAACCATATTCTCTCGTAACAATCCATTACCATTTTTTGTCTGTATGGTTAACATTTGGTTGTTTTTTTAGTATTAATGTGTCTAACAGGAAGATGTGTTATGCACTTGCATTTATGTTGTTTGCAACCAATAATTAATTACTGTACAAATGCAACATCAATAATTATATCTTAAGTGAACAAGAACACAACACTGTGATATTACCATGGTAACATGCATTTTGATTGTTAATGATGCTATGCACAGCACAATGATGTAAAAAGAAACTGTCTGTCTGACAAACGGATTTAGAAGGAAGACACATTTATTTCACTTAATAGTGGGTTTAATATTTTTCTGAAAGATTGCCAGTCAATAAAACAATGAAATAATTTTTATGGCATAATTGTAATTTTAAATACAATATTGATCATACAAGCGAATATCTGTACATCTCTGCATCTATAACTAGGTATCTGTTGCTGATGACAAGGAAACAAATGTTTGGTAATGACAGCCCAACACATGGCTTTAGCAGCAACCAGAGATTTATCATCTAACATATGCAGGTAGAATTCAATATTCCCCGAAGGCAATCTCATTTTGACATCCAATTTTGAAGAAAATATTCAAGGCATTTAATCTTTATATATTATTATATGAACACATAAACAAATGTATTCACATAATTAAAATACACATTTTTATTATTTTATTATTTAGTTTATCAAATGCCGTGGTAGTTAGTTTTAATTGGTCTAATAAATCCTAATTTTATAATCTTGAACCTCTTTTAATTGAAATTTCCTATTTCAATTGATTCTATGGTGAGTGAAATGGACATCAAGTCAAGTTTCAGAAGAAAACCACGCCAACTCTAAATATAATTACTGCCAACAAGCTAACTTCAAAATGAGATTACAAACAAAACTGATTGTTGGAACTAAACAGAAGTCACTGAAATACTGTGTCAAGGGGACTCAAAGTTCTCCATCACCAACTGTTACTATTCCAAAGATCTCAGTATGTTACACTAAATCAAGGAATAGTTTTTGTTATTGAAGACTTTTACAGAATACATGTCTCTTACTACATCTATTTTAATAATCTTGGTACATCTTAGATATTAAGGACTGGTTTCTGCTGTAGAAAAGGAAAGGATTATTTGTTTAACGACACCCCAAAACATTGTTCCCACAGACAGGACAGCACATACCATGGCCTTTGATAAAACAGTTGTGGGTCACTGGTAGGTGTAAGTGGCTTACACCTACCCAATGAGCCTTTGTAGTGCACTCACTCTGAGTTGGAGCCAATATCGAGATTAAAAATCCCATGCCTTGACTGATTTGATCCCAGTACCTACCAGCCATGAGACTGGCAGCTTTATCACTGCACCATTGAAGCCGGTCTCTCCTGTAGAAGTCTTAATCAGAATATATAATTTGCTATTCTAATAATCTCAGTATGTCTTAAAGTTAAAGAGAAATCAAGGATTCATGTCTACTGTAGACGTCTTCCACTGAATATATACATGTCTGTTGCTATTCTGTAAACCTCAGTACTAGTGTTATTGATCTGGTTTAGACACAAATCTGTATTATCCAGCTACTGGTTTAGACAAGAGTGAACAGTAGTAAATTTCTGTTTTGGCAACTTTCCATTAATATTAAATTACTTCAAAAGTTCCATCACCATTTTTTTGAGTGAATTAAACTGCCACTGGAATCAATATAAAACAGTAAAGAGCTTTAACATTTTGGGTCATTCCATACAAAATTAATCAATTTTAGGAAAAGTTCCCACCTGACCCTCTCAGAATCACCTTTTTTTTTAGTGCATTAACAATAATATATATTTAATGAAGCTGTGCAAAACATTTTAAACTAGGGATAGTGTAAATTATTTAGCATTAAATTTCCAGTCCTTTTTGAGCTCTAATAACTTCATAACTGAAGGTGCTAGCCACATGAACTTTTCAGGGCTCAAAGATACATTGCAGTCATAGTGCCATGTTCAAAACTACAATCAGATTTATTATACAGTCAGGCATAACACTTCTCACAATCACCAGCCAAAATCTCAACATCATTCAGCTAAATGATTTCTACAACCAACTTTGACCACCTTATCACAAGATCCATCTTAATGTCAATGTTTAAATTGCACCAGATTAATTTTTGTGGCCTGGATTAATACAACCAGGTATTGGTAGCATGTACATATAACCTGTTTTTGAGAATTTGTCATAGAAAGATGAAATAAGATAATGTCAAAGCAGACAATACTAGGAAATCAGTGACACAAAACAGAAAACTGCTTTTAAATGTCAGCATCATAATTAATTGCCTGGACCTTTTCATTTGACTTTTTAGAGCATCTTCATCTATATTATTCATTTCAACAAACTGCAAAATAAAGCATTGCTTTGAAATAGAGCATATCTACAAAATCCACACAATAAATGATACAGTTAAGTCCGTTAACTGTTATTATAGGAGTATTTTCCAGTGACTTTATTATAATTACTGCCTTAACAAATATTACAATGCACCTATAATTTGCATTTAAAATGTGTTGGATCACTGTCAAGGAACTGTCAGATGTATCTAAATCATATGGAAATAAAAAAGAAATTTAAAATTCACGGCTGAGTTGCCATAATTGGAATAAAGCTGAATAGTCTGACATTAAACCAAAATAAAATAAAAACTTGATATCAAAAAAAAAACAAAAAAAAAAATCTGAATGCACAAGTTCATGATATTCGATTTAAGAAGAGCCCAGATTTTGAATGACTGGAATTAAAATGAACTCTGAATGTTTATAATCTAGTGGTTATATTTCTTATATATACATGTATGTAGAACTTTTAAATTTCATCTTACAGATCTGTTTGGCATAGATTTTAAAATACAACAAACTAATTAACCAACTACAACATTTAATCCTTAACACAAAGGACAAATAAATTGGCATCAGAACCTAATCCAAAAATCAATAGAAAATGGTTCAGATTGATTTGTCCAATCTAACACTACATTCATCAGAATTCTAGTTCCAGGTTCGGAACTTTATGGGCTGATTTCTTGTCGACAATTCAACCTCGTTTCTTGGTTTAAACTGGGTCCACATGTCTTAAAAGAATTGGCTGAACTGTAGATTGTGGCTGAACCATCAACAAGAAAGTCCCTTAAAGAACTGGGGAGTTGGATAAAGCCAAATGGCTACTTTAAGACCAAGCCTGCAAATTTAGTCCTGATCAGTAGACCTATCAGACTTTTTATTTCTAGTCACTGAATGTCACATAACTCATATATTACATCACAGCTCAATCTTAATAGCATTTCTGTTCATTTTAGCACCAACAGTATCAATATACCTTACTAAAACAGATGGAATAATATTATTTTTAAATAAATTTAGTTTCCTGGTTATTTGATGGCATCCCTAATTGGTCAAATCCTTTTCAGAGATAAAGTTAACATGCAACTCAAAAGACAAAATGGGACAAAGGCAGATCTGGGCAGTTGTGGCCTAGAGATCCAGACACACCCTTTGCCAACCAGGTCCCCCAATTATAATCACACACGACACACTTTACAAAATCATGTAACCACCTTTGAGGAAATTAGTATACACTGTACAGTTTTTGCATTAAGTATGGAACATTCATAGAAGTGTGCTGGTGTTCGTAAACTGTTAAAATATAAATTCAGAATACCCATCTTCAGGGTTTTTGCCAGAGCATAAAATGGGTAAAATTCTGTACCCTTAAATTTTCTGATGGAACGACTCTGTACCCTAAAATTGTTGGGATAATTTTTTTAAAGCTTCTTCAAGGAGCCAGAGACAACAAATCCAGCATGCCCATGGTGGGAACACCACTAACATACATCAAAGTGGTCTAGAATTAATTTCCAAGCCTATAAAATCAAAAAACTATTTGGGGGAGTACATTCAGACCCCCTTACCCCTATTATGTGTAACCTCAAATTATTTTCTGGTGGAAACCCTGATCTTGTGCTCTTTTGTCAGTGATAAGAGTAATCTGTAAAGGTATTTGTGGTCTATATGTTGGTGAAGTTTAGTTTTAAATGAGAGTTAAGACTTTTACCATTGAACTATGAGGAAACTAAAATACGTTGCAACCGGAAAAAATCAATAAATATAATTTCATTATTAATTATTCAACATGACAGGATGCAATACATTTTATTGTAGTATAGATATGGTAATTAGTATCAAACAAAACAAAACGTTTATGTTTAAAATGGCTTGAATATATTAGTTACGGTTACTGCAAAGTGAATCTGGAGCGGGATGTAGCTCAAATGGTAGAGCGTCCACCTGTGAAGCTATCGGTCATTGGATCGATCCTTCTCAGTTGACCCATTTGCAGTTTGCGCTATTTTCCATTCCAACCAGTGGTCCACAACTGGTTCATCAAAGGCTGTGGCATGTGTTATCCTGTCTATGGGATGGTATATATAAAAGATCCCTTGCTGCCATTCGGAAAGATTAGCCTATGTGGGGGCTGCTGGTTTCCCCCTAAAACATGTCAGAATGACCATATAATTGACATCCAATAGTCAATGATGAGATAAAAATCAATGTGCCCTAGAGGCATCGTTAAATAAAACAAACTTTACTTTACTTGCAAACTGAATTTGATAATACTACACAATGCTATTTTTTAAATCAAAATAAAGCAGTTATCTTAATTGGAAAACATCTATTATACATGTATCTAATAATTAACACATTTTTAAGACTATCAACAAACACATTACCCAACATCGACATATATATAATTATATATATCAGCAATTGTTTAAAATCTTAATAGTTATTCTTATAACAACAGGGTTTGTTTTGTTTTTGTTTTTTAAATTTAGATGTACTGATGTGCTTTATTTTTGTTTGTTTTTATATTTGTTTTTTGTTAAAAGCCACTCCATCAGAATAGTCACTGTCAAATAATACAATAATTGCAACACGTGATCAAAAGCATTCATGAGAAATCCGGTACAAGCTAACATATACAATGGAATACTCTTTCCAATTAGTAGCAATGTATCTTTTTATATGTATTTCCCTGACATAACAACATGTACCATAAGTGGAAAACTTCACATGTAATTGTTACAGAAAAATATACTATGGTTCTGCAGAAAAGGAAAGTCTGATGACAACTGTGCCTAATTCTTTGCAGCTTGTGCTATTTTCCATTCCAGGCAGTAGTCCACAACTGGTTCATCAAAGGCCATAGTATGTGCTGTCCTGTCTGTGGGATGGTGCATATAAAAGACCCCTTGCTGTTTATGGGAAAAAGTAGCCTATGTGGCAGCAGCAGGTTTCTTCCAAATACATATGTAAGAATGACCATATGATTGAGGCGCCTTAAATAAAACAAACTTTACTTTTTCTTTGCAAAATTCTGTGAAAACCCTCCAGTTCCCCCCAAAAAAGAAAAAAAGAGATTATAATGATTGTTTGTTATCTTCTCTATTGATGTAGGTGCATCATGTTAAAGGAAAGGAAGAGACATGCGTATAGCTTCTGCACATGCGCAGTCATCATCATCTATGTATGTAGCCAACAGTGTAAAAAGCTATTCTTCTTGTCATAATTTTCCTTGAAAACCATTTTTTGTCAGTATCATACCTGCGACAGTGAATTGCAAATACTGGAATTTGACACCTAATAGTTGCTAAGTAACCATTGTGTTGGAGTGTGAGTGATTAAACAAACATTCCTTTCTTTCTTTCTTTCTTTCAGGGATCACTGCAAATTTCAGAGATTGCTACTCAGTTGTATTACACAAAATTAAGGTTGATTTTCTTTGTTTTATTTACCATTTTTCATTGTTTCAATGACCTCAAAAGTACCCAATCACTGGCAGTAAATTGCCGCCTGTAACAGCTTTTGATGCCGCCTACTTTTCATTTTTGGTAAAAAAATATGTTGTTTTATGCATGCCAAGATCATTGGCTACCATCACTGTTGTACCCTGCAACTTCTCAAACTACTGAGAGGACTGTTTATTGTTTATTTTGAGTTTTTAACCATAGTTATATTCAGTGTATTTTTATTATATCATACTGCAGATCACTTTTAAACAGTGATTTACTGTACCATATTTTTACTTTTAATCATAGTTTGACCCCCCACTAGTAGAATTGTTTTGTTTTTTGCTTGGGGTGAGGTTGTTAAACCAACATTCATTCATTGATTACACAAAATTAAGGATTGTTAATCAATTTACATTAACCAACAATTTTCAATAATCAAACATTTTAAAACAAAATGTTACCTATATTTTACTGTATTATTGACATATTTGCATGAGTGTTGTATTAGAGGCAAAAAGGTAACCTTGACTGTCTGCTACAAAGTAGCTCTTGTTCTGTGTATTTTTCTCAATGCAGTTCTGCCTGTGTCAGTTGTTTTCATATCAGTGAAATAAACAAATAGGAGACAGCTTTGCTGGTGATCTGGAATTTCAGTGAATGCTGACTTGGTAAATTTTCAATGATAATCCATACAATACAATCTCATGTACGAGTGTGTAGATTTCATATTAATGCAATATACAACTAAATTCACTAAAAAAAGGTAAACCAGGTATTAATAATTTTTTTTTTTTTTTTAATGACTCTTCTAGAGCACATTGATCAATTAATCATTGGCTGTCAGATGTCAAACATTTTGATATTTTGACATGTAGTCAAGTGTGAGCCAGCCTCCAACAGGTTTTGAACCACTGTCATCAGCTTGAGAGTCTTGAGTTCTACCGTTGGACCATAGAGGTTTACATTAATAATTTGAATTTAATACTTAATGGGATCTTGTATAGTAAATGTTGTGCAAAACGTTGTCTTTAAAAAAAAAAGCATTTTCATGTCTTCATTTCATATTGGTAAAGTATACAAATACATGTAGGAGTGAAAAACTGGGGTTTGCTGATTCAAATGTCCTTAGAGGCTGGATGTGAACAGATTATATAATGAACAGGAAAAGAAACACAAATGTTTATTCAGATAGTTTAATCAAATTAGACGAAAAATTTATATAACCATAAAACTCATGCTGCATACACTTTTCTGTACATGCCTCCAGTAAGCAAAACAGCCAATGTCAAAATATAGTTAACTTTTATTCAATCAAACAATGCAAATAAAATTTGCATTTCATTTGCTGTTCAGTATATAAACATTTCATGTATACATAAAGAGTCCTTAATGAGTTTTGAGCTGTTTGTTTAACTTGGGTGTACATGTACATGTATACTGTTAGTAGGCCTCATGTGTTGTTTTATATACAGGAGATAAAACTCACAAACTCACCAGTGTTGACACCCACCTGTTAAAATCTATCCCTGTAGAGCATAATAATATAAAAATATTAAACATAACCAATGTCGGCCATTTCTTTAAAAAAAAAAGTTTTTTGTTTATACTATTTGCTGTTAGATTAAATCATTTTAATACACTCAGCATAAAAAGAAAGTATGCATGTTGATTACATTTTTGTTTCATGGGGTGTTTACAGTGATGGTCCATTGACAGCAAACATGTGCACAACTTGTGATATTACTGCACACACACTTCCTCCTCATTGGTGTGGTTATCTAATTCAAGACTTTCTGCCATGAATGTCCTCTTGTTTAAGAAATAAATGATTATTGATTACATGCATACTTTCTATTTTGGTTGAGTATATTAAATCCAGAGTTTAAAATAATGTCTAGAGGTCTAGAGGACAATTGCATGAATTGTCTTGAAGATGAGTCAAGTTTGGACTTATTCTAACATGTGGTTGGCATTGGTGACCAGACAGCCAATTATTTCAGATTCTGAAATCATTGAAAGTTGCCTGACAATGACTGCTAAAATGTCATGTTCCTTGTAATAAAGGCTTAGCTGAACCTCTTGCATATCGATTCGCCTATTAACATGAAAATGTACATGTATGATATATTACAAAACTGACAAGGGTAATTACTTTTCATCTTCAGACTTTACATACAAGATTCAGGATTCAGAGTGGCAACTGGCAATGCCATCATGAAAACTACTGGAAAAAAAGGTGTGTAATAGCATTTTACTGCTATTGGAAAAATACTAAAAATATACAATATGCTTCTTTTCTTAAATTAGTGTTGCTGTGCCACAGTAAAATGATTTGCCATCATAATATTAGGGGTCAAACTTTGGTGGTTGGGGGGCACAGCAATTATTGCCTTGGATTCCTAGGAATCGAGGGCACCAAGGCAATTTTGAGGACAATCAAAAGAACAACAGCAAATGTGAGTTTCCTATGGAGCAAGTGGGGAAAAAAGGGCACAGCAATATTTGCCTTCATTAGAAGTGAAATTGAGAAGGCATTGCGCCAAACAGACAAATGCCTCGGTGAAATTTGACCCGTGTAATATTGTCTGAATTTCAAGAACACCTCATACATGTGATATAAAATCCTGCTTTGCAGGGCACAAATCTACTGAAACAAACTGTTCCACGCTTTATTTACATGTTGAAAAACTCGAGTATTTGTTAAGAGTTTGGCTTCAACAGTCAATATTTGTTTGTAATCTTTCTGTCAACGCTGCACAAGCCTACTGCATCGGAACACATCCTTAACTAACTGTTACAGGCACAAGCTAGTGATACAGTTATATGCAGGGTAATTAGCAAGCCTTCAGTTTGACAGGTAGTGCCATTGTATGTTGCATGACATGACAAAACAGCACGTTCAGTTATATAACTTTGTTTTGGGAGCGGGTAAAGACAAAAATGTTAAACTAAAGTACATGGAGGTTTATGAGGAATCTTTACAAAGTTAAGATTGTTTATGCATGCTTTTTGGAGAAAATAGTTTTAATATTAAATTTTATACATTGTAAGGTAAACAGTTTGGAGCTAAAACCGAATTACCAAATGCTTATATTTTTTATCAAAATGTTAAATATTTTTTAAAGATGGTTTAATATTTGTAGGCCTAATAAGCTCACCAAACATGAAAGGTTTATCTACATTTGATGCAATGAACCTGTTGTAGCTGTATCTCATAGTTCCAACCAGTGGTCCAAAACTGATTTATCAAAGGCCGTGGTATGTGCTGTCCTGTCTGTGGGACGGTGCATATAAAAGATCCCTTGCTGTTTATCAGAAGGAGTAGCCTACATGGCGGCAGCAGGTTTCCTCTAAAGACATATGTCAGAATGACCACATGTTTGACATCCAATAGCCGATGATAAGATAAAAATCAATGTGCTATAGAGGTGTCGTTAAATAAAACAAAACTTTACTTTACTGTATGTCAGACCATGGAGATGCAGTCCTTATGTAATTGTTAGTAATAGCATTCAGGAAAAATAATAAAAATAACACACGCATGCCATTTTTTCAACACATATCATAGTTGGAGGCATTGAGTTGAAACATAGCCATGCTGCACTTCTGCCAGTGCATTAGTATGTGACCTCGATAATTATGATAAAAAATTTGAAGGAAACAGAACAATGGCCTATTATGGCCATGAAATAAGCCTGAAATATTTTTTTTGGTAACGACACCTCTAGTAATATGTTGATTTATTAATCAACAATTGGTTTTTAATTTTTTTACAAGTAATCAAGTGTGAGCCAACTTCCTATGGGTTTTGAACCATGGTCTTCATCTTGAGAGTCCAATATCCACTTAGGCTGACTGCCTGAAAGATCTAATCTAGACAGTTAAATATAAAAAAAATATTGACTCAGTTGTAAAGATTAAATCCTTCCTACGTATGACCTGAGTTGACCAGAGTGTTGAACCATGGTCTTCAGCTTTAGAGTCTGAGGTGATTTCCACAGGACCACTTTGGCTTACTATCTGAAAGATCTAATCTAGACAGTTAAATATTAAAAATATTGATTGCAGCTTTAAAGATTAAATCCATCCTACATATGACCTGAGTTGACCAAAGAGAACAGCTGTGTTGAAAGGTCAAGCAGTTTATTGTGAATAGCTGTGAGGCAGTTCTCATACATATCTTACTGCTTGTTAGATTGAGTTGTTCATGTGTAATCAGATCGTGCTTCAAGTGATTGCAGAAACAGGCTAATTCCACTCTCAAGATAATGCAAGTACCTGTTAGTCTGCTCTGATCAAAGACAAACTTCCTGGTCACTTTTGAACTTTTAACAACCTCCCTGAAGGACCCAGGGAACATTAATTTACAGAATATTATGAAAATGAAAGAAAATTTTGGTTGGAATGGTCATGCACTCAGAGGGGAGTTAATGTTTGTATGCTGGCCTCAGAAAATGCTTTGCTGTGGTCTGTTGAAGATTAAGTTTTGGAATTGCAAATTAGTTGTGAAGCTAGTTAACATGCAGGGCCCATTTCTCATCGACAGTTCAACCTCTATTCTTAATTTAAACTGGGTCCACACATGTTAAAAGAATGGGTTGAAGTGTAGATCATGACTGAATCATCAACGAGAAATCGGCCCTTAGGGAGGCTATGTTTTTTAGTGAAGACTGGGAGGTGTAGATCAATTCTAAGCAGTGCTCTACAAATGTATTAAAGACTTTGGTATGTACTGTCCTGTTTGTGAGATAATGCATATTTATACAATCCTTTTTTGCTAATAAAGAATAACTCATATAGCTACAGTGAGGTTCATCAAGTCTGTTTCATAATTACCGGCACCTCTTATTGACTTTCTTTATTAGTCAGATATTAGGGCCTACTGCTGACTGCAAAAAAACAGTTATGAATGTCCAAATTGGGACTTTTGAGAAAAATTTAATTTAAAGTTAAAAGTGTCATGTAAAATCAGAATGCTTTTATAATTTACAGATTCTTTTTTATATAGGCTGCCCAATGTATGCAAAATGGCATGTCCAAGACATTTGATTTTGTGCTGATTCTAAGTGGGCCAAAATTGTCTCGATATGCAGTTGTCTTTTCCTGTACATCTACAGATCTTTATTCAAACAATTAGTCACTACCCACTTGATTCACCTTGCTTTTATTTTAACATATGAGTATATTACATTAGAGAGATAATTAGTTGCTGACATTTTCAGCAAGCTCGTTCAATCGTGTCTTGTCGAGTGTTATCCGAGTAGGTTTTCACGTGACAAAGGCATTTTTTAATCAACTTTCATTAGTTTTGTGCATTGAGTAATGAGTTAATGCTGTGACATTATTATGAGGGTTTTTTTTTTTCTTCTACTGCATGGTTTAATCAGTTAAGGCCATACATTTGTAATTTTTTGGTGTATGGGTTTCACTAGAGAGCATTTTTAAAGAAATGTATTAAAAATTAAATTCTGTTTCAGTTTGTTTGTATTTAAGTTTTCCTGCCAACCACATTAAAATGTTTGGGTTTTTAGGATTTTGGGTTGTTGTTTTTTTGTTTAATGACACCACTAAAGCAGATTGAATATCAATCATTAACTATTGGATGTTAAATCATTTCGTAATTTTTACACAGTCTAGTGTGAGCCAGCCTCTGTTAGGTTTTGAACATCTGTCTTCAGCTTGAGAGACGGAGGTCCTACCACGGGATGATTGAGGCTCATATATTAGAACCAGTTTTGCAGGCTAAAACAATAAATTAAAAATTTAATCTTACGAATTTACATATTTTGTCAAATGTTCTGTCCACAAAGGCCTATTTAATTACAAAATAGTCAGTTCAAAGCCATTCAAACATACCATATCCTGCTGATGTCTAGAAATGAAACCAATCTCAAGTATTTTTCACATCTCAAAACAAGTCATAACTAATTTTATTTTCATTTCATCCTCAGGCTTGGAAATTTTACTTGAAAAATCTGTAATCCACAAAATAAGTGTCAGCCTTGGTGGTCCAGTGGTCTTGACTCTCAAGCTGATGACAGTGGTTCAAAACTTGTTGGAGGCTGGTTCACACTTGACTGTGTGTCAAAATAACCAATTTGTTTGACATCCAATAGCCAATGATTAATAAATCAGTGCTTTAGTGGTGTCGTTAAACAAAACTATTTTCCATTCCAACCAGTGGTCCACAACTGGTTCATCAAAGGTTGTGGTATGTGATGTCCTATCTGTGGGAATTGCATATAAAAGACCCCTTGCTGCTTATCAGAGAGAATAGCCTATGTGGTGGTAGTGGGTTTCCTCTAAATACATATATCAGAATGACCCTATGATTGACGTCCAATAGTCGATGATAAAATCAAAATCAATGTGCTGTAGAGGTGTTAAATAAAACAAATTTTATTTTTATTTTTTTTATTAAACAAAACAAACCAGAAAATAAAACAATCATGGCCTACTACTATAAGAATTTTATTGGGTTTTATTCTGCTGGAAGTAATCTGTTAACTGTGGTGACAATTTCCTCCTGTCCACCACGCCTGACAACTCGGATGAGTCAGTATGACAAATTTAAGAAATAAATAGCATGTGTCTCTGAGATACTTCATCATGCTTGTCTCATTTAGCTGCTGTATGGTTGATGTGGGAGTTAAACTAACCACATCTATTCTCATACTATATATACAAACAAGTTTTCATTATATACATTAGTATTTAATAATATAAAGTTATATATGTATATATATAGAAACCCAAGTGACCATCAGCTGCCATGTGGTAGAAGTGGCAGTTAAATTAACCACATCTATACTCATACTATATATACAAACAAGTTTTCATTATATACATTAGTATTTAATAATATAAAGTTATATATGTATATATAGAAACCCAAGTGACCGTCAGCTGCCGTGTGGTAGAAGTGGCAGTTAAATTAACCACATCTATACTCATACTATATATACAAACAAGTTTTCATTATATACATT
>JAULBS010025567.1:0-10519 GCA_032355785.1 Symmetromphalus regularis
GGGTAAGTGTTACATTGATACAATAAAGAGAAATATTAGTAAAGATTATTATTTAGGCATTTTAATTTCAGTTTTTCCAAGCAAAAAGGGGAATAATTACATAGGCTTCCCCGTGTCCAAAAAGTGGGTGGACGTGTCCCCCTGTCCCTCCCGGGATTTCCTCCCATGAATGCACGCTTTGTGAAAGTGGGGTATCCAAATGTGATGAGTGATGGTTAATTTCCACGCCCCTCCCCCCACTCGAAAATGTAAACAAAAAGGAGGGGTATGTCCGGAATCCTGGACCTCCCTGGCTCCGTTACTGATCTAACATTATATCAATCAAATTCGTTTCAAACTGCACACTTTGTTTAACCAGCCCTTATCAACATTATCCATTAGCGTAGCTTGTGTCTTTTTTCTAGTGAGGCAATGCTAGTTATTTCTCGTATTTTAATCAACTTATATGATATTAATCACATTAATTGTTTTTCTGCAAACAAATCTAGTGAGGCAGTTGCCTCATTGCCTCAATGGAAGCTACGCCACTGTTATCTCACGTACTGGAATCAGAAAGCAGTTTTGCTGTCAGACGAACATCTCACTGTAGCCGATCTCTTCGACCATACAGGGAACCTACGTCATAAAGAGCCTTTATTTCTTTTCTTCTTTTTTTAATTTTTTTTGTCTTTTTTTTTTTTACCCCTGGAGTATCTCTCTTAGCGTTAGAGGAAGAACTCTTAGCTGACATTAGTTTAATCCAATAATGGTATTCTGTAAAACCAGATTGATTTTCTGTCCTCATTTAAAGTTAAAATGCTAATAATTCTTTTCTTCTTCTCACGAGTCTCGGTGGGGGCGGGATGCAGCTCAGGTGAAGTGCGTCCATCTGAGATGCTATGGGTCATCGGATCAATCCCTTCTAGTGGATCAACTGACATATTACTCGTTTCAGCCAGTGGCTTAAGACAGGAGCAATAAAGACAGCATGGGAATAGATCGTACCGTCTTATAAACTCAAACGTCATATATTTTCGAACAGCTCACTTATGCGCGAATTTCTACGTGCATACTGAAGGTCTGACGTGAATAAACATCGCAGATTGACACAAAAATGTTTCACATAAAATTTCCTTGTGTAAGTATGGTTATTAATTTATTGAAAAATAAGTATAATGAATCACTGACCGGAAACTGATTATAAGCGATACATACCATCATGTTTATATACAAACGTAGCACTTTACTGCATCGTCTATATCTGCATTCGATATGCCGTCTGCTTTGTTTATATCCATATTCAATATGTCATTCATTTAAAGGGAAAAATAATTCGAACACATATGACGTAATTACCTCACCGTATATGCAGACACGATGTCATAAAAAACGTTTTGTTGCAACCAGCAATGTGTTTAACATCTATAATTGTGTCTGTTTTGTGGATTATTCTCTAATGAATAGGTACGAAAGATTAATTAGGATTTTGAATTCAGAATTCATTACAGAAATTTGCAATATTTGTTTATTTGTTCGAAAACCCACATCCTTACACTTGGAAAACAGTTTTTAAAAAGTTATAATTCGAGAAAAGGGGCGGTACTGACCCCCATGATCCCCCTGGATACGCTACTATATGCCGGTATATTGCAATACCTGCCGAGCGCAGTACATACCGCGATGTTTGTATGTATGTATGTATGTATGTATCCCAGCAACGTCAACACCCTCTAATCATGGTTTAGTACAGGATGTCGTCACCACTCAGAGAGCCGCTTTGAATCCTGAAATGGTTGACATCATGCTCATATTCTTGAAGAAAATAATGAAGTAGACTGTACTTATATAGATTATGACTACTGAAGAGTGGAATGTGACAGCAATGACATACCACATTCGTAAATAAAAATTAAACTTAATTAAAACATATATATCAACTGTGTCTATATAGTATATATTTTCTTTTTTCATCAGATTGGTACAGGTCTGCCTGCCTGAGATATGTTTAGTAATTATTGTGATAGTATCAAAATATGACTTTACCACGTCTTAGTAATTAATCAAATCTGTATTGCAATATGGGTTTGCTGTATCTCAATATATCGCAATACGTCGTCTCGGATAAGCTGCATTAATGAATTTCAACATCACATGGCAGATACAATGGTCGCCAAAATGTTTCTTTGAGACAACTTTCGGATGGCCGAAATTAAAACTGGATTGAAAATGATCGTGATTTCTTTCAAATTGCGACATTACTATTTTAACAAAGAGATTCTCCTTACTTTAGTAACTTTTTTCTTACATAATTCTGAAAAGAACCCTCTACAGTAGTGTATTTATTGCGATTGGTTTCAGATTTATTATTATTGGGCGGCAAGTTTATTGTGTTTGTTTGTATCTGTTGCAGACTTCATAATGATTACTTCAGCGATTCACTAATTTGACAGCACGTTTCGTATAATATTTAATTCGTTCCTCAGTTAAACTATGTCATATTCTAAACGCCAGTGTGTAATTTAAACGCATATTCCCACGGACCCTTGACCTCATTAATTTCCAAACAAATAATCAATTTTAAATATAAACATTTGATTTGTCCATAGAAATACTTCATTCAACTAATTACATAACCACCGCATCTCGCTTATTATCAATGCTATTATAATAATAATCACTTATGGTCATGGATAAATAAATCGAGAAACAAATAACGGCTTTTTTCCGTTTAAGATGTGACGTATATATTTCGAGTCACGTGACAGGTATTACCCCCATTTCTATTTTGGAACGAATTCTTCCTGAAACGAGGCCGTTCAAAATGTTAACTTCCAAAGCGGAAATGGTTTCACCGAAAATCTACGAGAAGTTCCGATCACGAAATTTGAAAATTTTGGATGTGAAAAAAATCGATCGATTCGACATGGAATTTCCTCTACCATGGTTCAGTTAAAAAGTCTTGTGTGATATGAAAGCGAAATCTAGTATCACAAATGCATGTAAGTTTAATTCGTAAACAATATTTAGACAATGAGCCACTTAAAATACGTGGGACTATGCCTTTAATGCCCTACATACATGCAATTGCTGGTCGTGATGGATCTAACGTTTCTCATACAAATTCATGGCTAATAATTATTGCCTCCAGTCTTATCTGCAGAGACCCATTTCACGGAAATACAAACATATTTTGAGTACATTTAGACTATCTGCCCACAATCTCTCCATGGAAACGTAGATATCATAATATTGACAGGAATAATAGAATTTGTAGCCTCTGTAATAGGAATGTTGTTGAAGACGAATATCATTTTATTTTAATATGCCCTTTTTACGGTTCCATAAGAGATAAATATATTAAACCTTATTATCACGTTAGACCATCAACATTTAAATTAACACAACTACTATCTAACAATAACACAAAACAGCTAATTAAACTAAGTAAATATTTAACTACTGCTACCACTCACAGATCAGACAATATTTGTATATGAAGCATTTCCCATTATATTGTATATCGTTACTCTCCATTGTATATAGCTATTATTCATTGTATATTATTATTATCCATTTTATTAATATTTTTATTATCTATGTATTCATTCTGTTTCACCATTTCCCACTAAGCGCACATTATATTATGTTAATTTTAAATATATATGTATGCCTATAAAATGTACATTTTTTGGCTAATAAAATCTTACATTATTAAAAAAATTTAGAATCAGTCAATCAAGATGAATTAGTGCCACTTCTATTTGCACAATAGTCAGACACAGTCACTTTTAATTGTTACCTATAGTATTGCCAGCGACACTCTTATCAACGATACGATAGTTATTACTAATTATAATATATGTTTTATACTTTTGAAAGACAAGTGTAGTGGAGGACTATGTTCAGTCCGTAAAGAGTTTAATACAGCAATGTTTTTATATTTTGTGTACAAAACAACAGTACCACCATACATGTACAAGACAAAAATATCTAATACATCACCAGCATTTCACTATAATAATACTAATGAGCCATTCTTAACTAATGTATTCCACGCAAGATCATCCTAGACCTAGGCTATATGTGACCACACCTACAGAGGAGTTGGAACGAAATTCATATGTGGGGGTAGAGGGCTGCTCCCGTTTCTGAGCATACGAATTTGCCGGTGAATAATTCAACAATGATTAAGGAACATATTTATTGGAATTATTGTGGTGGGGAGGGGGAAGCTCCCCAATTCCAACGCCCCAGCACCTAGACAAGATAGTAAATTTGCGTGCACAATACCTTGTGTCCAGACACTTCCAGAACCTCAGACATTAACAAAAGGCAGACGAAATGATGGCCGAAACTACATTGTGGCAAATGCCTCATACCGAAATTGACGATTTTTATGTTTTTTATACACAGATTTTATTTTAAAAATATATAAAATTATGATAGAAACGATTAAGTGTGTTTGCCTCATTTAAAAAAAAGAGTCTAGTTACGGCCATGGAAGTCCAGTTAGTACTTCCCAGACCCGTATCTGTCGAGGTCCGTAAATGCAACGCTAATTTACTAGAATAACGTTAAAAACAAAAATAAAACATTCGGGCCTTCACAAACGCACCGCCCTAAAGAAAATCCTGCGTACGGGCCTGCTCGCGACAATTTCGTGTCACTACTTTAGTCATTAGTCCAGCAGAAGTTTGGTCGAACGTGGATTTGTTGTCTATAATATTATGTGACTTTAAAATTGTTTTAAAATATATGAATTCACCACCGACATTCGATTACTTATTGATCACTGTTTTACTGTTCTATAGTGATAGTACAATTATGATGGCTTTTTTTATTTTTTCCGTAGTAAAACCTGAGAATAATATTTTATGAACCCCAGAATGATGTTTTGTAGTCTATTAATTGATACAAGAGACATTTTGTTCATTTACGAAATATTAGGTGTTTTTCGTCACACAAGATTCAAAGATATTTTGAAAATAGCAGGTTTTTTATGATGTAAATATAAATTATTATGAATAAAATTATGTTTAAATGTAACCTTGTTATTTTTAAGATAATAATATCTAAGTAGAGTCCATTGGGGTCGATAGAATCGAGTGAAATATATTCTGCAATTTCACCAAACAAAATTGGAACTACCAACATACTCCTCACAGAAAAGTATAATACAACATATGCGTAGATCTGTGAATTTGCTTATACTGCCCCAGGTTTGTGACTTTGATATACGCACCTAATAATTTGGTAGTGGCAATAAAAAAAGGTACTCCTACCCCCCACCCTCCCACCCCCCACCCCCCAAAAAATGATATGTATATCAAGGAACGTTGTTAGCCGAATAGAGGAAGAATGAAACGACTCCCTAAGCATTTATTGTTTCTAATATAAATTTAATTTTAAATAATGAATTTTGACCGTATTGTTTCCTAGGCAAAAAACAAAAGAAACAACATACTTCGCCCACTACGGAAAATAAAATGCGGTTCTGGAAAAGCAGCAGTTATTACCATGAAGAAAGTTGCTTGTGCAATAATTATTGTCCACCACGTAATATATATTTTTTGTGTGTGCTGAAATCTGTTAACTACTCGTAATTTAATAGTGTATAATCCGATTACTGCGTGTTAATTTTGCTGGAAATTCACCAAAGGTCTGTGCCACCAGTGGGGAAGGAGATGATCAACTTTCGCGAACACTCTATAGCATTACTGTTTAGATAATGTCGGTGGGCCCATTTGCCGTTTGGGCTATTTTCCGTTCCAGCCAGTGGTCCACAACTGATTTATCAAAGGCCGTAGTGTGTGCTGTCCTGTCTGTGGGACGGTGCATATAAAAGACCCCTTGCTGCTTATCGGAAAGAGAAGCCTATGTGGCGGCAGCGGGTTCCCTCTAAAGAAATATGTCAGAATAATCATATGTTTAACCGATAATAAGATACAAATCTAGAGGTATCATTAAATAAAACAAACTTTACTCTACTTTAAATATGAAGTTAAAATGAGCCAATATTGAAACCATTTCAGACATTTAAACAATATTTTCTTACACGGTTAGGAATCTTTAAATTACATTATACCATTGTATAAAAACAAATCGTACATAATCTGTAAATATGTCATTTAAATTGCAACATACTGCCCTCAGATCAAAAGTCTGTCTTGAACAAACATTAAGAAACCTGTGTTCAATAACCGAATTATAGACAGAGAAAAGTCAAATTGATGGCATGTTTCTCCTCTCTGGTTTATTTTACTTGACGGGGATTGAAATGTTCAACCTGGGCTACAGATGTGAGGTAACTAGCTTCAACATTCTGTCCGGTGCAAACTCCGCGATTCTTCCAACGATCCACCGAGCGCCACCAATTCTGTGCACGTCCATCTGAATAGCTGTCGATTAGGAAGTATTTTTGAACATTATTCTTCAATGATCAACTTTATGGAGAAGATATTTTTTAAAGTGAGAATGTTTCCTGAGCTGTGTGTGGTTATCACTTCAGACGTGCCTCGCTGTCATTTGTTAGATCCGTGAAAATACTACTCGTATTTCAAAAATTCCTCTTCTAATGTGAAACTGTTTGCTTCAAAGACCGAATGAATTGAAGATTTTAAAAATTAAATGGAAGATAAATAAGTACAAATGATGATTTTAATTTTTTAAATTTTAATTTGTAATTGCTTATATCGATATTTAATTTTTAAAAAGCTGAATTCGTCCAAAGCAAGGGAAAAAATCTCTACCTGGAAGTGGGAGGACGTAATATTCTCCATGTCAAAAACGTGTGTAGAGTCGGGGGAACGGAGCATCCCCTATCCAAAACATGAGGAGATGTGTTGAGGCATTGATTTTCTGTTTCAGATTTCCCCCTTTTCCGTTTCAGAATTGTTTTCCGTATCCGTAAATTTAATAATTTCATTTTGCGTTCCATTGAAATATTTCCATTAAACACTCACTAAAAAATCTCAAAACTTGGTATCTAACATGTATATTAGATCAGTTGTAAATTTGGAATACAACGCGTTTTGTAAAACACATCTTCGATATAGTAGCCAGAGAGGGAAAAAACGCCAAGGCGTTGAGAACTTGAACCATGTAAATAATAAATATCAGTATCATGGGACAAAATCTGCGGAAATTGCCTCGTCTGCCTTATGCTGGCAATGCTAAAGTGAATGTCCTCATCGTGTGACCAGTAGAACAGCTACATTAATCGACCTCATTTTAATAACTGATACTTGTGAAATAAATGATAGTGGAGTTATTTCTTTTTCTGAAAATATAAGTGATCATAAAGGAACTTATCTCATATTAAATAATTTCTTTGTATGTAATAACAAATCATTTAAAAAGGAAGTATGGATTTATAGAATAGGAGAGTTTGAGAAATTAAACGAATTAATAAAAAATGAACCATGATAAGACATATTTAACAACTCTGAGATAATATTGACCACTTACGTGATACTGTTAATAAAATAATAAAAACACATATAAATGAATGTATATCCCATCACACAATTAATATCCATCCAAATGACAAACCATTGTTTAATAGTAAATTAAGAAGGCTATAACTTCAAAAAGACCAATAGAAGAGCGAAAACTAAAATTAAAGAAATAAGTAAACAATATGAAATATTTAGCGAAAGAAGAATTTACCAGTACATTACATTCTAAATTAACATAACTATATTCTGAAAATAAAACTACATACTGGCAGTATATGAAATATTTAGTAAAATCATCAAAATTTCAAACACCTATACCCCCTTTGATGAATCCTGTAAATAATGCATCTTTTTCGTTCAGTGATTTTGAAAATGCAGAAGTGTTAAATAACTATTTTTTAATCAATTTCTTTAGTAAATTATTCAAATATATCTCTACCTCATTTTGAGAGACGATGTATGAATCTGTTAGAACAATTACATATAACCATTCAAGAAATAACTGACACTATCAAATCTCTACATACAAACAAAGCAGGTGGTCCTGATTATATAAGTAATAAATTATTAAAACGCGTAATAAATTATATTGCATACCCATTGCAACTATTGTTTAACAAGTTATTTAATTCATAAATTTTTCCAGCGAATTAGAAAATTGCTCATATAAAACCAGTTTTCAAAAAAGGGGAGAGAAGCTCTCCTAGAAATTACAGACCAATATCTCTGATATTCGAAAGAATAGTATTTAAGCACCTTTATAGCTTTTTTTTATAACTAACAATCTTTTTTATAAATTTCAGTGTGCTTACCGCCCCAATAACAGTGCTTTATTTCAGTTAATAAAATTGTACAACAAAATATCTGAATTGCTTGATAAAAAGGAATACTTTTGTGCAGTTTTCTGTGATTTGTCTAAGGCATTCGACAGAATATGGTACAGAGGTGTAATTTACAAACTAGAACGTTGCGGTATTACACGGCACCTACTTAACTAGATAGGAAATTATATATCAAATAGAAGACAGCGAGTTTTAGTTAATAGTTCATTATCCAAGTCTGGTACATTAATGACTGGTATACCACAAGGCTCAGTACTAGGTCCCTTTCTGTTTTTAGTCTATATTAATGAGATTGTTGTGAGTTTAATGGTATAACTAAACTATTTACAGATGACACGAATATAACAATAACATCAAATTCTTTAACATTTATAGAATCTAATGGCTAGTCTCGTTTAACCAAGAAAAAACGCATGTGGTATTGTTCTCAACACTTCTCAAACTCTTAACTTGAATTTTCCTTCAACACCTATCAAAATAACTCAGACTCATAAGTATTTAGGCTTAACTTTTACCGACAATGGAAAATGGACAAATCATATTCAGAATATATGCAAATCAGCTTCATCTATGATTTCTCTATAAGAAAATACAAATATTCACTAGATCGAAAACTATTAACACAAATATATACAACTTTTATTCGTCCGGTACTAGAGTATGCATCTGCGGTCTGGGATGGTTGTCCTATATTAGATGCAGAAAGTCTAGAAAAGGTCCACCCTTTGCATCCAGAAACTCTTTATACTCAGAAACAAGCTTGGCCACACTGGTGCAACGCCAAAAGGCAAACAATGATGCTTCATGTTCAAAATATTGAATGGAATGGCTCCTGAGTTTTTATCTAGTTCAATACCACCTATGGTCGACCAACGAGTCCATTACAGATTAACAAACCACAACGATATATCTATCCCATCCGCTAGAACAAACTTATTAAAAATGTCATTTATTCACTCAACAATTGATCTTTGGAATAACCTGAAAGCAGAAGTGCGAAATTGTAATCGAATATCATCTTCATAAAAAGCAGTATCAGCAAATGTACAAAATGTACCAGCATATTATATTAGCGGAAATCAAAAAGAAAACATTTTACATACCAGATTAAGACATGCATATAGCATTTTGAATGCGGATTTATATCGTTATGGTCTCAGCACGGATCCTTCGTGCATCTGTGGACATCGCTTTGAAAGTTGTTACCATTATTTCTTTGAGCAGCAAAGACAAATTCTTTTAAATTCTGTAAACAATTTTCAACCAGTCAATTTACAATTATTATTAAATGGAAAAAAGTGTATTAAATGATAACACAAATAAACAAATATTTCAACATGTTCATAAATATATGAAACAAACAAAACGAGTTAATTAATTAATACCCGTCACGTGACTCGAAATATATACGTCATACCTTCAATGGCAAGTTAAAGTTATTTTAAAGTTATTGATAATAAGCGAGATGCGGTGGTTATGCAAATAGTTGAATGAAGTATTTGTATGGACAAATCACATTTATATTTGAAATTAATTGTGTTTGGAAATTCATTAGGTCAAGGGTCCGTTGAACACTTTGCGTTTAATAGCAGAATTGCATTAGCCTCAATTATACGAATTTTGTGATTCGTGATCTTTAGAGGAAACTCATTGCCGTCACATAGGCTACTCTTCCCAATTAGCAGCAAGGAATCTTTTATATGCACTTTCCACCAGACAGGGTGGCACATATCACGTCCTTTAATAAAACAGTTGTGGGCCACTTGTCAGTGCAAATGGTGAACACTTACCCATTGAGGCTTGCGGACCACTTACTACGCGGTATCGAGATTTTTAAAAGTCCTATGCCCCGAGTGAGATTTGATCCCGGAACCAACAAGCGTTACCACTACACCGGGGCCGGTTAAAAAAAAATCACAAGTCACGAAACTAAGCATTGTTTTATATTCATTTCCCAATACTGATATAGACAGTTATTATACTACTCAATATTTTGTAGAGTCCAGTGATTGGAGTTGAGATTAAGTGAATACATTGCAAATACTGATATAGCAGTTATTATACTACTCAATAGTTCGTAGAGTCCAGTGATTGGAGTTGAGATTAAGTGAATACATTGCAAATACTGATATAAGCAGTTATTATACTACTCAATATTTGGTAAAGTCCAGTGATTGGAGTTGAGATTAAGTGAATACATTGCAAATACTGATATAAGCAGTTATTATACTACTCAATATT
>JAULBS010025578.1:0-10519 GCA_032355785.1 Symmetromphalus regularis
ATTCAACTTTTGATAGGAATACCAAATATTTGTTATGATAAACAATTTGAATATACCCTAAATTAGTTCAACAAGTGCACTGTGATGTATCATAATTGGACTTGCATGCAGATAATAGTATTGCATTGTCACTTGAAAAGGTCAGATGTTTTAAGTCTTACACATGATTTGAAAAGGTCAGACATGACAAGTGTTTTATCCAGAACACTTCATGTTGTGTATTATATGTACTGTGTTAGTGTTTTTACTCAATGGTAGACTGATGGTCTACGGATTTTCATTGGCCCTATTGCAATTTAATAACTGGTATGGTATAGTTTGAAACCCTGTATCATTTAATTAGTTATTTTTATTAATGTTCCATGGGTCAAAAGCATGAAGGTTAACATAGAGTCAGAATGCCTTGCAAATCACTAGTACACATGTACTAGATTTGAATCCGACTGATCAGGCCTGTAGCTAATTTTATTCTTTGGGAGAGGGCAGGGTGATTAAGGTGATGGTAGTATGATGTCTTAGAATGGGCAGTCACTGCCGTTTGACAGGTGCAATTTCTGTCCATGCTCACAAAGCTCATATAAAAAAAAAAATCTGTGCAAAAAAATGCCACTCTTAGTAAATTTGAGAGCTGAAAATTTTAACGTTGTTAACATATAATTTTTTAGAAGTTGAACAAGAAAAAGACAGGGTGAGTATCGTCTTTGATATAAGTTATAAATGTATCAATGGTTTTCATTGGTTATATGTAAGCAGAAGTTGCATTGTCTCATCAGAATATTCCGATCATTTTTTAACCATTACTGATGTATTCCGATTGCGTAGTTAATTCATGAATCAGATACTAGAAATACTTCAGCATTTGGAAAACTTCAGCATAATTTTATTCGTAATCTGTCGAGATGTTCCGAATGATCATGAATTTGCAGAACGGCTAGGGCAAGTTGAAAATATCCAGACACGTCATTTGTAGCAATTTGGCAAATTACTTGTAAGCAATGTCTAGCTGTGAATTTAAAAAATATTAATTGCTATGTGTATTTATTTGCTTACTTAATTCTCTGTTATATTTAATTACCAGTAGTACTTTTACAATGTACAGTGACAATTACATTTTAACAATTAAATTATGCTAATTTCTGAGGCGAGCGATCACTCTTGCAGAAACATTTCAGGAGAGCTCTTTTCAGCTCCTGAAGATTTTACAAACAGAATGGGTAGAGGCAGTGTGGCAAATTGTACAAACAGATATTTTTAAGTTTGAGTAACCAGAAATACAATTTCATAATCTGGAGCCACAAATGTTAGCTATCATTATTTAACAAAACATTTATTAAAACAAAATTAAAAGGAAAATGCCATTTTCAACCCTGACAAGTGTATACTTTGTGTGTATATTATAATTTTATTATTTAGCTGTATATACGCACAGATACACTAAAACAGCAATAAATTAAAATGCTAGTACATGAAACGTGAGATGTAAGAGGATAATTAAAAAGTTTGCCAAATTTCACAAAGAAGGAATAAAAATAAACTTTATACTCTGTTTAGGCTGTCAGTTATTTGAAATCAAACTTAAATTTCAACATGTAGACAGTGTGAGCTACCACCAACGGGTTTTGAACCACTGTTTTCAGCTTGAGAGTCCAATATCCTACTGCTAAGACTCATAAATACATGTAATGAGTAAAGGGCTTCTAGAATTTTTGAAAAATCTGTTATTCATGTAATCATGGGTTTAAACTTTTAATGATCTTCAGAATCCACTATCCCATCTAATATATGCAGTGACAGTAGTAATATGATGGTAAAAAGTACTAGCCATAGGCATTAGTCTAACACATTCTAGAAGCTCATCATTAATACCACATGCATAATTTGCACACACATGTACCTGATTACATGCATGTATATCCAATTTGTTTATATGTATTTCATATTACATGTATTCCCTGAACACAGCATCTGAGTTAGACGTTTTATTTTTGTTTGTTTCTCAGTTGATCTATGAGTAGGAATCAATATATTGACAGTTTGTTGGGCAGATGTTCCAATTCATGTGAAATATATATGTATACGTGATATGACCGCCATATATCGGTGTAAGCATGGGCCTGTATTTTTACTGATTTATGACTATATAGTTCAACCCTGGAAATAAGTGGCTGATCACGGACATTGACCGGTTTTTATTTTGTTATTTTGGAAGATTTGACAGTCTCAAAATTAATTGTGTCAGTCATTTTGTCCGAAACTCATGTTTTAACCTTCAGTAAAAATAACATTTGTTCATAAAGTTAGCATAATGTAGCTTGTGTTTGTTGAATAAATTGTAAATTTTTTTAATAATAACCATACTCCATAAAAACTAAATTGTGTATTTTGTTTTAATTGAGCATATTAAATTGTGTGTCAGGAATGTTTTCTTTAATGTCCGACACAAATTGTTTGATAGAGGACATTTTGACCAGCTGAACTAAAATAATTATTTCCAGGCCTGTAGTTAAGTATATTTACAAAAATATATATTAATAACAATTGGGATGTGATTATATTGTGGCTTGTAGAATAAAGTACAGTTAGAGGTGAACCAAATTAATATATTTACAGGTAATACTATGTTACAGTATTTTGTAGGTCACCCATCAGCATATATAAGCAATTCTGTGACTGAGGGGAGGGAATACTTACGAAGTAACTACTACATTTTACAGGTAATTCAGACCATGGTTTCTCAGATCATACTGGGTTGTTTTATTTGTTTTTGTATTTTTTCTCCATATCCCCCATGTTTGTATTTCAAATAGTAACATATCAAAACCAATTTTTTTTTAATTTTACAATTAATAAAACAAATAGTGCCCTTAATATATTTGAAAAATATCCAACTATTTTGGTGTGATTAAATTTCCTTGATAAAGTGTTAATTATGGAAAGTATAAATATTGTACTCTAATAGGTTTAGAAATATTTACCAAATAACTTACATATGCCAAATGAAAATACTTTTGTATTCATTTGACATTTGACCGTCTAGGTTTACTATGACCGTGAGAATGTGACAGCCCTCCCCATAAGGCATGGCTTTAGAGCATTAACAAAAATGCCAACAGAAGTCACATTTTGAATTATTTTAGGTAGACTAAAAGGCTAGTAACTAAAGTAAAGTTTGTTTTATTTAATGACACCTCTAGAGTACATTGATTTTTATCTTATCATCAGTTATTGGATGTCAACTAACAAAACAGGTATTCCCTCCCCTCTTTATATGCCTTTAATACATTTATATTGTGGTCAAGTAATAATTATTTAATTTCCTCTAAGCTGCCATCTAAATTACATGTTTGGTTTAATAATAGTTCAAAACACCTGTTTGCAATAAATTGGTTTAAAGGCATTGGTACTAACAATAAACATTCATGTAAAACTCATTTTCACTTATTACAAATACCAGTAATGATGAAAGAAAAAGAAATATTAAATTACATTTCTTTTAAAAAATCAATACATTAAATGATTAATTGACAAATAAAATATTAAACAGAAATGCAATCGATGAACCTACAAATTGCAGAAAATGACTAATATCAAATAACCAGTTTAAATATATTGTCAGAATTTCAGATTGTAAAGTTGTTAGTTGTGTTTTTTTTATTCCCAAAAAACATACACGTAAGAACCATCTGTCTATAAATTACATTTCAGATTTGTTTCCTTGCAGTGTATTTGTATATATGTTAAGCCAACCTTTGGATAAAAGTAACTTTTTTTAAAAAGACTCTTTAGAAACGTTCTCTTGCAGTGTATTAGCTTTTATTTCAAACAGTGCATTTAAGCCCACCTTTGGATAACAAAACCATGTTTGTGAAAGATACTTCCGATTATCCCCACTGTTCTTTTTTAAACAGTGTATACACCCAACCTTTGAATAAAAAAACTTGCCTGTAAAAAAAACATTTTTGATAAAAAAAATATTTTAAAATGTGTTGTTTAATGACACTATTGGAGCACATTGATCTATTAATCTTCAGCTATTGGATGTCAAACATTTGGTAATTTTGACATGTGTGAGCCATTTCGATAAATTCCCACAATCTAGTAGTAAGCAAAACTAAAATTGTAGGAATTTTAGTTTTGCTTAGTACTACTACTAGATTGTTTGAAAATACAATGATATCCATGTATTATGGGCAGGATGAAGCTTAAAATAGGTAGAGCATCCCCTTCAGTTGGCCCATTTGAGCTTATTTATTATTTCAACCATAACTCGTTTAACAAATAAAAAAGTAAAGTTTGTTTTATTTAACGATGCCTCTAGAGCACATTGATTTTTATCTTATCATTGGCTATTGGATGTCAGTCATATGGTCGTTCTGACATGTATTTTAGAGGAAACCTGCTACCGCCACATAGGCTACTCCTTCAGATAAGCAGTAGGGGTCTTTTATATGCACCGTCCCACAGACAGGACAGCACAGTTGAACCAGTTGTGAATGGAAAATAGCCCAAACAGCAAATGGGTCCACTGAGAAGGATCGATCCGACGACCGACAGTTTCACAGGCAGACACGCTACCATTTGAGCTACATCCCACTCACTGATTTAACAAAGTCTGTGGTATGTGATGTTCTGTTTGTGGGAAAGCACATTCTCATATAAAAGATGCCTTGTAGCTATTGGAAAGAGTAGTCTATGTGGCAGTAGTGGGTTTCCTCTGAAGACCAAATATCACGAATACTGAGCTTGACACCAAATAGCCACTAAACAAAGTACTGGAGTGTTGTAAAACCTTTGTTTTGTGCATGTTTTGTGCATGTTTTGCATGGTTATAATCAACAGTAAAATGTAAAGCAGTGGTCTATTAATACAAAATAAATAATCCTTTAATAAATAATCCATTAGCAAAGTGTTAAAAGTTTAACATTTCTATATTTGGTTTGTTTTGAGGGGAAGAAAGATACATGTTCATTGGTTAGACAGTAGCTTCATTCCTTTCCCCCATCTTTTATATTTGCCTGTATTCCGATTCAATTAATTTTAATGCTTTAAATATAATTGGGCCCCACTATAAAATATCCTCTCTCCCACCAATATAAAATATCTTTCCCCCCCCCCCCCCCCCCCCAGTATAAAATCCTCTTGGTGGAAGTGGACAGTAGCATTTGTATTTTGCCCAAACCCTGCCAAAACTGCATCCTTTTGTTTTGCCTAAAGTAATTTGATATTCTGAGTATTTGCACCAAATTAACTTGGGATCTGGTGCTGACAGGTATTGGTATTAATGTATTATTACTGTTAATGGCATTGAGTATAATATATATTGATAGCGCACCATGAGCCAGCATGCTTCCAATTACTATACATTCCACAAGCTGATCTGATGTTTGCTTCAATGCAGTTCAACCCAACTGTATTGCTTCTGTATGCAGGTTTTGATACAGGTGATCGTTTTATACAGATGTCTGCTTACTATAGATGACCAGTTGGAACAGGTAACCACTTATTACAAGTGAACATATATTGTTTATGGTCACTTTTACTAGGTGAACACTTAAACATATGTCTGTTTAACACAGATGATCATTTAAAACACAGCAGGGTTTGAATTTCACCACGGCACCGGAGGCCAATGCCATTGGTGCCCCTCTTACTTGCCGCATTGCCCCGAAAATCAGATGTAGTTGAAGGCAAGAAAAATGCTGTTATGCCCTATTTGGTTTGCCGCCATGACCCTCACAGAAATTTCATGTTGTTGAAGTTTACTTTCTTGTTCCATAGTATTGTTTCACTGACCATGTTCAATAAAAAGTGTTAAAACAACCATATTTCTTGGCAGTTTTGTTTTTAAATTTATTTACGTTACAACTTCTATCGCTGCATGGACGCAGCATATTGTGTGATCACGTGACACTTCGAAGTTTGTTTATTTTTGTAGCAGTTGTACTAGTTGTCAATATTTAATGTTACAAACGAAAGTGAAAATTATGAAACTGAAGGTTTGAAGGTAAGAAACTACATTTTACATGTATATAGTACTTGACGACAGTCATTACAAAATATATTTTTAAACTATCATTCCAAAGTTTTTAATTTTATAGAATAGGTTGGCCATTTGGTAAGGTGAAGAAAACAGATCGGTAAAACCACACTCCTTAGTGGAGTGGTCGCACTGCTTACAAAATTTGTTTTTTCTAATAAAGGAAAACTATATTTGGAAGTTGCCTTCGTACCCCTCTTTTGAAGTAAACGTTTGCCTTGGTGCCCCTCCAACCTGCCTTGATGCCCTAATTTTTCATACTAAACTGAAGGCAACATTTGTCGTGCTTTCCAAAAATTAAAATTCGAACCCTGACAGGATCACTTATATAAGTGACCACATAACACACAAGATCATTTAAAGAGATGAATACAATTTTTAAAAAAAACATGATTCTTTGTGGTCAGAGGAATTGTTTTCCTTTAGCTGTAGTAAAATATAATAATTATGTAGGGACATGAAAATTTAAACTGATGTTTTTCTTTTTGCCAACATGGAGAATCAATAAAAGTTTTCTTGTTAAATGAGATTCGTTTTTGCCATTGGCAATGTACCAATTTGTCCAAATGGTTAGCAGTCGCCATGGGTGACCACTTAAAACAGATTACTACTTAAAATAGGAAACCACATAATACAGGTGACCATTTAAACAGGTCACCACTTGATTAAGATGACCACTTAATAAAGGCCCCCACTTAAAAAAGGCAGTGGCATGCGGAGGCCAACTCCTTGTTTGTATGCCACTCTCTGATTGGATGCCCCCTGAAATGGATTCCCAAGGCCATCACCCCCCCTGCCATCCTGTCTGCACACCACTGAAAAAGGTGAACACTTAGCAAAGATGATCACTTAAAACAGGTGATCATTTAACAAATATGTGTAACTACAAAATAGGTGACTGCTTAAAACAGGTGTTCATATGACTCGTGACCCTTTGAAAAGGTCAGACTGTACTATGAATTTGACCTCTTATAAATGTCAGACTGTACTATGAATTTGATCAATAATGTGTATGATTTCATTCTCTATTACTATTTGCTGACTTGTTAATATTATTTGACTGTAAGGAAATTGCCACACAGGTTATTGCCGTCCCTTGTGTCTCTGTTGTCTTTCTCCAGTAATATAGTATGCAACTGTGGGGTTAGCAAATAACCACCAACAAAGACAGTTTAATGTGGCTAGTTTTTTTTTATCTTCTCAAATTGCCTTCGAGCAGTATCTAGCCATCTTAGATTCACTCCATTCACGTGTTTAGTATTGATTCTTTGTCAGCTGATCTCTCAGAGTTGAAGACACACTTCTACTGTTTTTTATTCTCCCCTTGCTCACTATCTGCATGAAAGTGCCACATTGGGATAGTTTCTTTGCTCAGCTGGAATATTAACTATCATGTATGTCTAATGCTAGCCATTTGAGTCCGAGATTAACTGTTTATATATATATATATCGGTATGTACAGATACTTACACTATGTACATATCTATATGTACAGATACGTAACTACGTATATATATATGTATAGATACATACACTTCTTATATATATATATATATCTATATGTACAGATACAACACTTACTGTACTAGGTCCATGGCTGAGTGCACTAGGTACAACACTTACTGTAGTACACTATGCGTATATATCTATAGTACTACCTACCCCCAGCTTTATGTATTTGTTACTGTTACGTAAAATATGTACTTGCCTATAGTACTGCTCTATATATCTCTTACATAAAATATGTACTTATCTACAGTACCACCTACCTGAGTTTAGCCAGATGACTATAATTAATACAAGAGTTAGCCCATAATTATCAGCTATTTAACCTCTGTTGGAAATACCAAGATAAATACATGTTAAAGACACCTGTATGTTGGATACTGGACTTTCTGCACTAAAATATAATACAGATGCAGCATTTCCACTGATATCTGACAAATACAGATATCTGTCTAAAGTGACTGTAATATCAAATTGATTATATAGTCCCAAGTGGAGTTACATTGGTTTGTGGTCCTAAACTGTTACGTAAAGGGCAGTAGTACTGTAAGAAAGCACATATTTTATATAACAGATATAAAGAGCAGGAGTGTATACAGTAAACCTCGTGTATAACGTCCTCGGATAAACCGGACAATTGCTTATACCATACTGAAACTCCAAGTCCTGGTCCCATCTAACGATAATTCCAATAAAAAAACTTGCATATAACTGCCTCTGTATATCGGATATTTGCGTATATCGTACCCAAATCTCCGGTCCCAGTGTAATACATTTCCTTTAAAATCCTTTCGTCTATAATGTACTCCTTCTGACCGACATGAACCTTCGTGAAAAGTAATGAAAATCGATGAAAATGTGGAAAAATGCACTGTTTAGTACGTTATTCTACATAAAAATCTAAATAAAGCATTTTTTAACATCACTGAACTTTGTCCCGACTCGTTCTTTTAGTTTTCAGTCGCATTGTCCGGTACACAAGGTGACTGCTTGCGCTGTTCCGTGGCGCTATTCATCTGCATACACGAAGTTTGGAATACATGTAGTTCTGTCATCAGTAAAGTGAATGTGTTGTGGTTATCGCTTTCAAGATGAACACCATTGAAATTTCGTGGTCTGTCAAGGGCTATCATTATTTCAAAGTAAAACCCAATCCAGGAGAAGTTATGCAAGTCCGTAGGGTGTACAACAACTCAGTTTGTGTTTATATAGCTCTTAAAGCAATCACAATGTAAAATACATGTAACAATGAATGATATGAATACATAATAACCAAGATGGAACATGATGTAGGTATGCAGTTGTACATCTGACAGTGTCGCATTTATGTGTATATCGAACAGTGTATGGTATACATATATCAGACAAAGTATGGTTTATGTGTATAAAAGACAAAGTATGATATATGCGTAATATGGATTTCGTATATAACGGACAAAAAATGCTGGTCCCTAATGGTACGTTATACGCGAGGTTTACTGTACATGCAACCCCTGAAATTGCCAGCGGCAATCGCCAATACCATGTCATGGAAAATGCCATGGACTCTATTTCATCACAGCATTTATTTTGCTGTTAACATTTTCTTAATTGCAGGAGTTGTATGTGTAGCCAATGTCATCTCTGTATCTGTAGATAATCAAACAAAATAAAACAAGGAAGTGTTATCATACAATACACATGTACTTGATCTGAGATAACAGGCAATTTAAGATACCATGTTCCAGCATGCTACTGCTCTTTGTGACATGCACACTGTTATCTAACCATCTGTGATTGACTGACATATTCAAATGTGTCAAAACCACCTACCCTTGTGTACTTAAAACACAAGTTAAGGCTCACGTTATATCACACAACATAAATATTTTGTTTAAAACCCACTTACATCCAGTTCCAGTTCTATGTGGGTATGTAATATAATGTCAAATATTATACATAATAGTAGCAGATCCACAGGAGATTTCAGGGTGTCTGGACTTACCCTTTTCTATAATTTATATATATATATATATAAATATAGTATAACCTTGATTTACCACCCCTCGATTTTAATGCCAACCTCTCGTATCGCCAACTTTCTTCCAAATACCATTTGTTTTCTTTGTTAATTCCCTCGATTTAGTGCCACCCTTGCTATCCGCCAAACATGTTTTTGAACAAAATGCATTTTATATGTTACACTCCCCTCAATTCTATCATCAATGCTTCAATTAGCTGTAATCAATCGGCTCGACAGGAGTATATTGGTCATAATTAAGCTCATCAGGAGTTGTTATTGACTAATGATTGACAACACCACTGTGTTAGTTGTCAGTGCAGTGATTCAGCAGTTCAAAGAAGTAGAGGTACAAGACAAAAAGCCGCTCTTGTCATTGTCGATCATGTAACAATAATTTAATTGGCACATTTGATTGGTAATTCTTGGATAAATGCGTAACGTCAGTTGTTTTAATGTAATCAAGTATTATTCGCATTTAATAAATAAACCCAGAGACATTCGCCAATCTCACTGATGCTCAAATTGTGAGGAAACCTGATGTTTATCTTGTTACCTTGTTGTGTTTTTGTTGTTTATTTTTGTTTTAAACAAAGTGTATATTTAATACATGTGTATGAAAAACAAAATGTTTGGTGGCCCATCCTTGGCACCCTCACTTTACCGCCAAAATCAAATTGGTACGAAAGTAGGCAGTAAACTGAGGTTATACTGTATATGTATATATTTTCCGAGTGGAAGGACATGAAAATTAACAATTTTTCCTCACTCCTATTCACCCACCATATTTGGAATCCCCTTCCCCTTTTCTGAAATCATGTATCCATGCTTGCATGAATATATACATGTATATGCAATAATTATCTGTGTGGTACATTATACGTTTGTTCTGACGTGAATGCCAAATTTACAATATCAAATTATGAAGCCAGGCTCTCTACATGTATGTGTGTATACATACATGTATGCATATGTAT